>PVLA01007525.1:0-39447 GCA_004027455.1 Hydrochoerus hydrochaeris | reverse complement strand
TGAATGAAAGTTTTGCTGGGTACATCAGTCTGGGGTGAAGGTTGTTTTCTTTCAGGGCTTGAAATACCTCACTCCAAGATCTTCTTGACTTGAGGGTTTGTGCTGAAAAGTCTTCTGTGATTCTAATAGGCTTTCCTTGATAGGTGAGTTGTGTCTTTTCTCTGGCAGCTTTTAATATCCTGTTTTTATGCTGTATGTCTGAGGTCTTAATTATTATGTGTCTGGGTGTGGATTTATGTTGATTGTGACTCTTTGGTGTTCTATATGCCTCACTTATCTCCATATCAGATTCTTTTCCCATGTTTGGGAAATTTTCTGCTATTATTTCTGTAAATACTTTTTTATGAATGTCATTTGCCTGGACTCCTATATCTTTGCTAATGCCCATTATTCTTATATTGTTGCTCTTGGCATCATCATGAAGCTTCTGGATTGTCATTTCATGATGCTTTATTGTTGTTTTTTTTTTAAGTTCTACCCTTTCCTGATCACTAACTGTGATCCTGTCCTCAAGGTCCAAAATCCTATCCTCATCTTCCTTTAGGTGGTTTTGCATGCTTTCAATAGAATTTTTTGTTTCTTGGATGTCTCTTTGAGTTTGTTTCATGAATTCTGCTTGTCTTCTGTATTGTTTATTCAAAGTTTCAATCAGTTTCCCATGCTCATGTACTTTTTTCTCTAGTTCTTCTTTAGCTGCATTCAACAACTCCTTTACTAAAGTTGTTATTTCTATCTTTACATGGGAGAGTACTTCTAATTTGATTTCCTCTATAGCCTAAAGCAGTTGTTTTTTATTTCAGTGGCTATCTTTTCAGAGATTCCCGGTGTGTTACTTTTGGGGTCCTCTATTTCAATGTCTCCTATACTTGCTTCTGGTGAAATATATGTTTGAGCCTGCATTTTGCTTTTTTGTTTTGTCATTTTCACTCTGCCTGGTGTTTTCTATGTGTAGGAGGGGATCGCACACACTATTTTCAGACACAACAAAGTCATACAGTTAGTTGTAGGGGGTTTTACTACTGGCCCTATTTATCCCTTGTACACCTGTATTTTAGGGGTATACTCACCAACTGATACAGTCAATCCGGTGTAGTCCAAAGTTCACCACCTGGGAGAAAAATTCCAAATTTTCTCACACTAACTGGATCCCGCTGAGATCTTCTGCTGTTCCAGGTGGGAGGCCGGGCCCAGCTGAAGCAGTCCAGGGCAGTTTTCAGTCTTGGGCGGGCCTCCTCGACGTTGCTGATGGCAGGGCGGGCCCTCGGTGGGGGTTCCGGGCAGCTTACCCCTGATGCAGGCTTCTCTGCTAAGTTCTCTTTTTTCTTTTCTATTATTTCCATATCTCTCATCTTTCTGAGGGTTTATTTTATCAAGCCTTTTGCCTCTTATTTTACATTTCAATTATTTTCTCTTCAGATGAGACAATGTGTTATGTATAATTTAATTTTCTTCTATTTTTATAAATCAACTCATTTCTTCCTAGGTTAAATGTCATAATTTAAGGTCATATTCTATTTTCAATTCTTGGTTTTATCTTTTATTCTGTGGTGTTGAACTTTCCAACCATTCTGTAGCCCTTACATATAAAATAAATAAGGTGCCCAAATTTAATGAGATTTTACATTTCAAAAAACCGAAGCCCAGGAAGCACACAGTCTGTGTTCCCGTGGTAACTTCCATGATCCCAGCACCTGCACGGAGGGTAACGCAGCTCTCCTGCACCCTCATTTTGCTTCATTTCCATTCTTTTATCGCAGCGTCTCTCACAGGCTTTAAGTTGCTCTTGCATTTTCTCTTGTTGATTTTCTTTCTGTTTATTCATACTTAAACTGTTAAGAATTCAGAGATTTTGGATATTTTCCTCAACCTTGCATGATCTCTGGCCTCATTTCCTAGGAAAACGATGAAGGTATATTGGACAGTAGATAGAACATAATTTTACTAAACTGATAGCAAAAGAATAATTGTTCAAATGTGTCTGCAAGGGTGTGAGAATAGAAGGGAAATATATTACTTGAAGCAGCACCACTACCGTATGCTTAAAAAGCTAACGATTACTGGTTGAGAACATAAATGTCACTTACTTTGTGGAAAAAGGAAAAACAAAAACAAAACTAGTCAACAGGTAAGGCTACTGACTAGTGTTTGCATGCATCTACAAGACTTCACTAGCATTTTATTGTTGGGTTAAAGGTATGCTATTGGTGGAATTTATAAAACGTATTAACCTTGGCTCTGTGGGGTAAAGTTCTTCACTAAATATTCTGCCTGTTCCCAACAAGGTTTTGGCTTTGACTCACTATATTCTATCAAACTATTTTTCTTTGTCTTGTCTATAAATCTTTTCAGTCTTGCTAGTTTTGAGTCTTATTTTTGTAACCTCACTAAGCTTGAAATCTTGAAAGTATTTATGCTTTATAAACTCTAGGGGCATTTTAATTAGAATCCAAACTTCACACAACTTTTGCTCTACTATTCGTGTTTTCTTCCATGGTCACAACCAAAGGACAGATTTCAGTCTGCCAAAGATCCAAACACTCTTAGAGATCAAAGCGTGCACAGTATCTAAAACTTCATTCCTCTAGAAAGAGGTATGGTTTCCCTTAGGGAAGTTCATTTCAGTCCATAGTAATGTGACTGAACTGGGTTCAAACATTTGAAATGTTATCCTGTGAAAGAATCACCAGAGTGTGAGTGAGATCATGGGCCCTATCAATTAAATGTTTAACTTAGGAATTAGTTATAATTAGTTTTATAATAATAGATACATTCAAAAAATAAGTAGCTTCTTTGGCAAGGCAACAATGTCTCTTGTTGCAAGAACTCTGTAGAGGTAAAAGGATAATTATTTGTCAAAAATGTTTTAGATTCTGAGCAGATTGAGTAAATTAATCAGATCAATGATCATGAAACACTGCTTTGGGGAACTGCAGAGTTCTGCAGTAGGGAATGAAGCCCTTCTTGTTTCTTTCTGTTAAGAAACAACTGCTAAATTTTACATCTGCTTTTTATTTGGGGGCTCAATTCATTTGAAGATAAAAGATCTTCTGATAAAGTCATAACTCACTGTACTCTATGACTTTCAAATGTCCTTCAATTTCAGTAAGTCTGGGATTTGATTTGAAGTGTCCACAGTTCACCGCACAATGTGAAAAACAAAGTTAAATGATTTAAAATATTATCTGCCATTTTATATGAATTACTTAATAACACTTCACTTTATTCCTCCCAAGGAGTAAAAGTTAATAGAGATGTGATCCTGTGTGACAGATGTACTGGTAAAGGAGGTTCAGGATAAAGCAGGTTTATGTAAGATTATGTAAGCCAAGAATGCCAAGAGACAATAATGTAATAAATTATATATATTAGACTATTATAATTTTATTAACCTTTAGATTCAGTATGAGTAAATTTTTAAGCAGTGTGTTTTTTTTAAAGGAAATCTCACTGAATCTGTTGTAAATACATTTCTCTTATAATCTAAAAGGCTTGTAAATGATGCATTATGCCTTAAGGAATGGCAAGATCTTGGTCCCTCCTTAGCAAGTCTGAGCTAATAAAAGCTAGACTTTTATCCTTGTATAATTAAGAATCAAAATTTCCATATGAAAAGCCATGATTGTGAATTTCAATGCGAGTAAAATTTCTGATTTCCACAATATGGAAACATCCAGTTACTTAAGTATATTTGTCATAAGGAAAAAATAAAACAGGAATTTGACTCAGCATTTATTGAGTGCAGATGATATAGAGGAAGTGCCCACGCTGGTTTCCATTTTCCTACTTTATATTGGTAATATGAAACATCCTTTTTGGCGTTTCAGCTTCTGTGTTTTACAGGATTTATATCTGTTGTGACTTCAGAAAACAATGGAAATTCTGTAGAGATAATAGCCGGTGTTTGCATGGCATTCTTCGGTTAACACTCATTCAGTGCGGTCCTTGAGCTGTCCTTTCATACTTGGAAGAAATGGAGATGGATCAAGGAAGTACCCCGGCACTTACAGAAAAAAAAAATTCTGTCTTTTGACTGATTCCATGATTTAAACATCGCTGTAACAATGAAAGCTTATGCCCACAGTAGGTATCTGCATGTTCTAGTTCACTGTCATTCTTGAATACTTGAGTTTGAAGTTTCCACATTTTTATGGAAGTTTAAGCTGAGTTATTTTGTCTAGGGGTCTATAAATTTCAATAAATATGGTAGTGTGCTAGTATTAATGTGAAAATAATTCCAGTAGTTTATGTTCCTATTTTTTATTTTCCATCTTTTTTATTTAAAATAAAATGATACTAACTTAGACACAAGAAGTCAAAGTTTTCTATCATTAATTGACCCAACACCTTTTGATCAGCTTAGGAAAGTTTGCATTAGACTAACTGGAATCCTAGACATCAGATCAAAACAAGGAATTCTTTATGAGCAGTGTTTCAGTTTTTGTTTTGGAGTGTTCTAAGACGATAAGTTTTACACGTGTGGATTTTCATCCTACTGATGGCTTCCTCTTCAAGAAAACTTTGACTTTAATGAAACTCTACTGTGGAGCAGATGATCAAATAAAATTGCCAAGTATTAATTTTATTAACTTCATGACCAAATTAAATGCCCACTTGATTTTGTTATTAATTTAAAATTTTAGCAGTGTAAGTGGTTTTACATTAATTCTTGCATATAATTTTTGTAGCTCATTTATTGTTACCTCTAGATAAAACTATTTAGGGCTGCATTTCCAAAACATGTATTAATGGAATCTGAACCCTGAACCCTGAGCAAGTTCTACATTATTCCACTTTTGCAACCAATGTAGTCTAATGAAAACCTATAATCTTGTAATGCACCTAATTAGTTCTTATGTATAACTAAAAGTAAATAAACATGACTAGAGCAAATTGAAAAAATTTTATGAAAAAAATGGGACTGAAACCTGACCTTAAAAAATGAATGAAACTGAAGAGAGAAAAATAATGAGGAAATTGTTGGGAGAGGAAACTATATGAGCTAAAACATATTGCATGAAAAAATTGTAGAAGTTTTTCAAGAATTATACATAAAATCTTGAGGTAAAAATCATCTTAACAATATATCTGTGCTTTTGCTTATTTTTTACAATAAAAATCAATTATGAATTACGAAAGATGTTCTTGTAATGCCAAAATATTTCAGGACTGGCGTGTTGCTTTGAAAACTACCTAAGCATCTTATTTCTATGAGTAGCACTGCAGGTCTTTCATCTCTGCTTTATTCATTATGTGTATCTGGGATGCTGCACATATTACACAAATCTCCTTTTACTTTGTTGCTTTAAACCTCAGAAATTCATCAGGACATGCATCAATATGATATATACCCTAAAAACAAATGTTTTTCTTTTATTTTCTATTTATTTTTCTTTCATTTTTCTAGTTCAGAAAAAATCATACATTTCTTTAAAATAATGTTGTATCATTACTTCTAAATTATTCTCAAGTATCTGGTAAAATAAGCTTTTCCTTATTATGAAAAAGTAATGAACTATAAGAATGAAAACCAGAGATGAACAAAATACAAAAATATAGGAATAACATAAGTGAGGAAAAGAATGAATGAGAGGATGTTTGGAAACAAAAAGAGCTGGAAAATGTTGTATGCATGTATTATTTCTTACCAGTCTCTTGTGACTCACTCTGATTTATTAAGTCCTTTAAATTTTCTTTCCTTTAATGTTGCAGTATTAATATTTATCACAATATATATTTATGATATCAACATCAGTACATCTTCATAAATATACGAAAACTACTATAAAATGATAATTTAATGTAGTACATTTACTTTTGAATTTTGACACATTATAAGACATACTAAGACTTCCATTAACTTGTAGATTACAGAATCAATAATAATACTGAATGATAAATTCTTTCTCTAAACAGGAATCTGAGTAAGGGAAAGAAATTTTCCGTATATAATGGCTTTCTGAGAGCAATTTTTAAAATTATACAAAAGCAAATAAATTCTTTGTGAAAGACATAAGCCAAACAATCAGAATTAGTCAACTACAGTGAAATTAGAGTTTTGTGCACAATAGTAAGCATATGTTCATACTTTTAAAAATTTCCAGACAGGCTCTGCTTCTGGCTTATATTTCCTTTTGATGAAAAAAAAAGAGCATGTTTCTGTTTTGGAAAGACACATACAAAAATTAACATTATTTTTCAAAGGAAATACCTAGTGCAGTATCTAGAAGCTAGATAATGAATGTAATCACTATTTCCCAACTACAATTATAGCATAAAACGCAAAGCCATCTGCACTTGGCCAGAACTGAAGAAGGTCAAAAACATTATACAATATATGTAGACCCCTGAGGTAGGGTTATTATGCCAGAAACAAATTTTAGCTATCACTAAGAACTTTTTCCCTGCCAAGGTTTTTACTAAGCACTTTACAACTCTGGCATCATTTCAACTTACAAAAACAATTACTTAGGTATCATTATTATCTTTGCTTTCCAGAAAATGAAACACAATCAGCAGTCAAGTGATACATCATTGGTTTACTCTGAATTAGCCAGGCATTCTGGTTCAGCCCAGTGCTTCTCGAATAGAATCTCAAAGGACAGGAGTGCAGAACTTAGACAAAATGATGTCAAACCGAGTAGCTCCTTGCTGCAGTCTCTGACTTTTGTAGCATACTGAAAGGAGGTAAGAATAAAGGAGGAATGTTAATAGGAAGAAGGTACCATTTTCTCATTGCAAGGGGCCAGATCTTTCATGCATACACATATATTATCAAGTTCTCAAGAAAATAATTTATTGGAACATGATCGAGATGATGGAAGCCTAGAACACACCAGAAAGTACACAGATTCCTCACCTGGTCCTACTCCAAAGAAGAATCTCCTAACTTGAGAAGTAAGTTCTCACCTGTGACCAGACATTCAAAAGCATTCAACATTCCCATCACCGAAAACATATTTCTGTTGACTACCTCAACAGAGTGCACAAGATGCCAGTAGTTTATGTATGTATTGTCTGTAAATATAGCAGCAGAGGGGCGATTAGTACTTAATTAAAGACGTCTTGTGGTTCTGAGTTTTTATTTGCTTTTTATTTTATTTATTTAGTTACCTTGAGTTTCTGGGGGAATGAACACAGAGCCTGGTATATGTGTGGCAGTCACTTTGTCACTGAAGTACATTCCAGATCTTGGTTAGTCTTTTGAATTAAAAATAGAAATTTCATACTCTTTAAAATTTGCCCACATTAAAACAATTAGCATTATTTTCATTCACAAGCCTAGCAAAGACTTCGGTGCTACACAGAATTTGCTTATACTATTCATATCAGCCATTTAGTCATGAAATCTTTTATTACTTTCTCATTTATTGTTTATTTAGTATTAAGCTGTTCTTCAGGTGGAATATTTTAAGCATTCACAGATTAAGAGATTTGTCAAAGGAACTCCAAATTTCAACTCAGCTTCCCTTTTGTAGCCTGGGCTTTGAACTGTGTCCATGTCCTTGGGGGAACTCTTGGCGTTGGAGGTAGATGGAGTCAGTTCTGAGAGAAAGCTCAGCATTGCTGCACCTGGGGCTAGCTGAGAATAACACCCAAGAGGGAGTCACAGATTGGCAATAGCAACAAGCATTATATAAAACACATTATAAAGTGAATTTTCCCTTTACAGTCATTTCCCTTTCCATATTACTAATCTTTAACTATTCCGGTTTTATTCAAGCTACTAAAAAAGATTTAAAGGGGAAAACTAGAATCTGTACTTGAGTCAAGACTGTTGACAGGAAGCCAGCCATGGTGGGATGGAATTAATCATGAAACAGTGTCAAAGGAAGCTGAACCTCCCGGGATGAGAGTGAGGTCTCTGAGGTCCAGTCCCTCTTCTTGTGAGGAGAGTGTCTCTGAAGTATGGAAATATTTGAATCATGTTTTTGTATGAGAAACAGCTGTAAGAGCCTGTTCCCTCATTTGTGTATGCCCAATGAAGCAGTAGAAACAGCAGCCAGAAATATGCATTCTCAGGGAAGCGAGAATTTCCTTATGAGGAAATAAAGCAAAAGGTCCCGTGTCTCCTCCCTGGCTTAGTGGAAAGAAGCCTAGTAGTTGTCTGTCTCTCATAGCAGTAGCATGACAACTAAATTTAAAACAGTTTTCAAAAGGAAGCTCCAGTGTACAGATTGTTTGTTAATGTCCATTTGAAGAATTCTATTCTAGTAAGACAACAGAAAACCTGAGTAATTTCAACCTAAAATCAACTGATCCCCATCACTCTTACGAATAGAGAAACCAGTGACTGGCTTTCTTGGTGTATGTTAGGTGATCAACAGTTTCCCTTCAAATTATATTTGAGAAATCTGGGTTTCATTCAGTCTATCTTGCCACTATTCTTAAGCTCATCTCATGGAGTCTGATCTGGCTATAAATTAATGTATTCCATATCTGAGTCAATAAAAAATTAAACTTGAGTAGTACAAGAGAAAAAAACTAAACAAACCTTTGCATAAAGGGAATATTTTGTTTACTTATTAAAATATCATCAATCTGTACTTACATATATACAAAATCTCCCTGATAATGCTATCAATTATTAACAATTTTTAAGTCTGTGCATTCACTCATCACTAATAATGGCGAGTGACTAATAATGGTGAGCCACTAATAATGACTCGGTGCATTCACACGCCACTAATAATGTCTCCGAATTCAAGAATGCCTCGAAACCTCATTTTTTGGGGCCACATTTTTCCAAAGTTTCAGGCCTGACATCCCACGTTAGTAATTGTTTCAGTGAAAGAGAATTTATAAGGTAAAATTACGTCATTTGCTTTTCTAAGAATTTAATGCAGATATCTGAATTAGAAAAATTAGTATATTTTATTTTAAATGTTTTTATACCCAAATCTTAAAAACTTAAAAGAATATTTTGATCTAAGTTTTAAGTAACTGAAGAAAATTGGACCTGATCTTAGTGAAGGAGCTGCTATGTACACTAAAGCAACAATGAATTTTTTTTTGTCAATTCTTGCCTTAGTCTTGAAGGATTTCAATGTTTTTGATAACTACTGAAATAAGAAACTTCCTAAAATTTAGTTTGTTTAGCAAAAGGTTTGTTCAAAGAAATGAAAAATTTCCATTATTTCTGGTAGTCAAATTTAGATTAAAAAAATGTTAGTAACAGTTCAATAGCATATTTGTCAAGATATTTGATTCATTAGTTTCCACCTACATATTTAGTCTTTAATTTAGATACTTGCTTTCTATAGAAAAACTAAGCTCACACAATTGTTTACTTTGGTCCTTTCTGATAGGTGAGCAGTTCTGAGGTAAGTTGCATATGCCACCTGACAAAAAATTTATCTTTGGTGTAACAGTCTGTTTTTCAATCACACATCAAAAAATTTAATTTTTGATTAAAATATAGAAGAATTTTTAAAGCTCATAGCTTGTTTAAAAGAATGAGATGTGTAAGAGAGATTTATACTCTCTTGTTTATTGTAAGACTAACAGAATCAGGCAATGCAAATGATCTAAGTGTCTATCTATGAATACATAAAGAAAAGCAGTATCTACACGAAGTGGAATACTATTGATAAGTAAAAATTGAAAGCTTGATTTTGTGGCAAGATAGATGCAACTGGAGTTCATTATGTTAATTTATGAAAGCCACCAAGAGAACACTACCACATGATCTCACTCATACGTGGACTAAAACCAAGTAGAGCTGATAGAAGTTGAAACTAACCTGCTGGTGGCTGGGGAAAACAGCAGGAAAGAATGCTGGGGAAAGTGCCATCAAAGGGTGATAAGCCGGGTAAGAGTAATAAATTGTGGCGTGTTAGTGTATAGCAGGCTGACTGTAGATAACAATAACATACTGTGCATTTACTTCAAAAATATACATGAGGAATGTAAGAAATGCTTTTGAAAGATTTACTCTTTTGAGAAATTAGTATGTATGTATATACATATATTTTGTTGTTGTTGTTGTTCTATCTTTTTTTTTTTTTTGGTACCAGGGATCAAACTCATGACCATTCATTTGCAAAGCAGGCTCTTATGCCACTGAGCTAAACCCCTGGCCCTTGAGTAAATATATTTAATTTGATTTTTTTTTACAGTACTGAAGATTTGATCCTGGGCCATCACACTGTTTTATAACTCCAGCCCATTTTTTTATTTTTTATTTTGGGACAGGAGCTCACTAAAACATGAAATTTTCATGGATGTCTTAGATTTAAATATTATAGAACACTTAATGTATCAAAACACTGCATGTTGTTCCATGTAAAAATGCTTTATGTTGTGTATGTTAAAATATATTTAATTAAGAACAATATGAGTGGGAAGGAAACCTATCTATCTTCGTCTCTCCATTATGAATAGTCTACCTGGTAAGTGAGGTAGTACAATCACATCTTTATTGCTTTTCAGTTATTTAACATGAGCTTTACCTTTGATTACCTGTGAAACTTTCATAGCTTTTCTTTCCTGTTTTGTAGCATATTTCAGCAAAGTGTGAATTAAGAAAACAGGTAATGAATTCAAGACCAAATTATTGGATACAACACTTGCTTTACAGGCTTGAGAGTAAAGACAAGGAGTAAGCCTACTGGAAGTTAAGTTCAGTGTAATTATTTATTTTTCCTTTAGAGATATACTAAGTGAAAGAATCATAGATTTGAATTTATCATAATGTTATTATATGAGTTAGGACAACAGTACCTATTATTTATATACTGATTGAATAAGATCAAAATATGCAGGTGAAAATAGGAAACAGTATAAAAGCCAAAGTGAATGGAGGTTAATTTGTTTCTGACTTAAATAATACTAGCTTCACAGGAGAAATAAGGAAATCAAAGCTAAAGTTGAGAGAAAAATGTCATCTTTTCTCTATACCTGAAGGAGTCAGTTGTGAATTAACTGGTACGTTGTCCCGCTTTAGCTGCTGTGGATTCATGAAGCAGTGATGAAATGACCTTTTCCATCCAGTGCACAGGGAGGACAGGTGGGCTTTCTGTTTCAAACAGTAAACCCTGGGCTTGGCCTAAACTTGAGGGATTTGCAGGCAGCAGAGGCCAAGATCCCACTATCACCCAGATCTTCTCAGGGGTAAGGAGGGGAGACACTACCATTGCTCAGCGACATCTCTAGACAGGGAAAGTCTTGCAGGGCAGCAGGACCTGCTGCATGGTAGAGGAACAGCAAGAACAGTGCTATTTAGCAGGAGGAATGGGAGCCACACAGACAGTCTTGGAGAGTGAGCCATGGCTGGCAGGGGGATGTGCAGGGGCTTTGAGGGGGAAAGGGGGTGATTCAGTACTTACATCCTATACCTCACTGGCCCCCCAAGTGGAAACTCTGAAATGGTTTTAACTTGATTTTAGAAAACAAAACAAAGCATACTTATTATGGCAGTGTCTTGGAGCAATTCATGTGGTTTCACAATTAACACCTCATTAAGCTGAGTTAACTCTAGTAACTTCTTTAGAAAACAGCCGTGATTTATTCTTAGTTCCATGTGCTCTCCAAAGTTTCCAGCATTTTAAGAAGTTTTGTAAGATCACAAAATATCTTAAAAATATTTTAAAGAAAGAATAATTTTCAGACATTCTGACCCCAGAATACTCATATCTAGTATAAGCTCGACAGTCAGTGTAATCTGGAGCAAGGAAGTTCTGTTGCTGAGAGACCAGTTGTGTATTAACGTCCTGTCCTCACCTCTCTCCTTACATGTAATCTGTGCAACATTCATCCATTGTGAAATTGTTCTTTAAGTTTAAGTGTAATAAGTTTAAATTGGTAATCATTTTTAACTGTGAAACTTTGTAAGCTTATCTCTACTAGTAAATGTGTGTATTTTCAACAATGGGAATGTTAGGGCCAGTGTAAAAATTACACCGAGCTACATAATAAGTTTAACATAAGGGCTGTTATATTTCAAATGGTAGTTTAAGGTACAGAACAAAAGAATTGACACAATAAAAGCCAAGTTCCCCTTCATACTCGTGGGTTTAACTTCCTTTTTCTCTCTTCTCTCTCTGCATCTCCTATAATGTTCTCCATTCTTCTGAAGAACTATAACTATAAATGCTGTCAATATAAATCTTGAGCCATATACACAGTTCTCTTATTGTGCCAGTTTGGATGTAGGCATATTAAAATATGTGACCTGATAATCTTGACTTTGAACATTAGTGAGCCATATACAGTGGCAATGGGCAATATGCAAATATGCCTTGCACTCTACCAATAGAAGTCAGGGAACAGTTGTGACATGAAAGTTTAACAAAATGTATGTGTTTTTTCACCTTCTTTATTCTTCTGTCCTTTGAAAAATATTATAAACAATTGTTGATTAGTAAATACTACACACAACAGTATTAAAACATGCTAATTTAATGGAAATTATCTCTTCCTGAATAGGAAATACAAAAATGCATATTTGAACTTTTTTTTTTGAAGGTAGTAAAATACAGCAGAACAAGATGGAACAAAGCCAGCTGAGACTGTGTAGTGAAATTGGTACAGAACTTCATAGCAGGTTACTGGGGTAACAGTAATAGGTACAATAGTATATCTCGTTTTCTTCACAGTAGTTGTTCTTTTAATCAGGTACAGCAAAATCGAAGGAAATACCAAACTTACAAAAACAGAATATTGAATAGAACAATACCATTAATCAGAACAAAGCAAAACAGTGACAAAAATACACTCCTTCAAAAAAATGGTAGAAGGAAATCCTCCTTATTTGCTATATTGCATGTAGTCAAATTCGCAAGAGATCTCTGGCTCCCACTTGCTAACTGGGAGTTTAGGGGGAATGGATGTTTGGTTCTTAGCCCACGCTCTGGTAGGCCCACAGCCACTTACCAGAGGGGCGAGCTGCCTGCTTGTTTTCCCAGCGCCCCAAGTTTCAACAAGGCGTGGATCTCAGGAGGCGCTGCTGGTTCTTGCCCTGGAGCGGCTGCGGCTTGCCAGGCCAAAGACACTTACCAGAGCAGTGAGCTCGTTACTTGTTTTCTCAGCGTCCCAAGTTCCAACATGGCCTGTATTTGAACTTTTTATAAAAATCTTTGCATACAGGTAAAAACCAACCATAAAATAAGCATCTTTTCATAACTATTCTTAGATCACCAAATGAAGAATCTAAAAATTGAGAACTCATAAATAAAAATGGTGTAATTTAATTTTAAGATTATTTCCTTTCTGTAACAGGTCTTGTTTATCATAGTGAAATAATTTATAAAAACCCTAGTTTTCTTTCTATATAATATTCTACATAAAACTCTGACCTAATGTTTGACATTTACCGATTATTTATAAATTAGTTTACTATGATCCCTGGACACTTGTGCACAGCTGGTAAATTATAAAGTCAGTTGTTCACTTTGCCCTCTCACTGAGTGGTATGTGATATCCTGACCAAGCAATGTGATTATGGCTTGGGGTGCAGGTAAAACAATGCTGTGCTTGAGATGGTTTCTAAGCTTTGGCCCAGTGACAAAAAATAATCAAGATACACTAACTTTTCCCCCTCAGACTTTACTTTTGAATTAAAATTGAATGTACAAAATGTAAAATTATGTTGCCTTTTAGACTTCAGAAAAAGTATCAAATTGCTGACTGTGCAAACAGAACACTGCTGCTGGATGGGGTTATTCTGGGATCTGTAAGTGAAATGACAAGCAGAGAAATATGACTCCACCACATGTCATTATGTTCTATAAATTTCTCCACACTGATTGAAAGAAAAACAGTTATTTTCAATGTTCATCATATATTCACTGGAAAAAGTTATCACCCACTTTTACTTTTTCTTGGTAAGATTGATCATATTGGGTAAATGTATGTGCAATTAAAGTCTATTTTATATTTATGTGAATCATAAATCATATATATAATTATTATCATCACAGGAAAATAAGCTAGCACTTCCTATGTAAACTTTAAAACTAAAATTTTTATATTCTTGATATAGAAATACTTGTGATTATCTTAAAGCTTTCTCCATTTTGGGGAATAGGTAGGTATATGAATAATGGAGAATCAAGATTCTAATGCTAATTATAATAGTTACATTGCTGAAGAGAAAACAGAGCTGAAACGAAGAGGCATTATATCTAACAATCTTATTAGAAGCTCTAGAAAAGAGCAAAACTAGTTATGGTCTAATATAAAAGCCTGATGGCATGGGCTTAGAAAAACCAAGGAATCTCTAGGCCATTTTTAAAAACCTGGATCTAAGAAAGTCATTGTATCCATGTGTAAGGCAAACACTCTTGAATAGATATATTTATTTTTACCTAAAGTTCTAATGTTATAATCTTTTTCTGATATAGTGCTATGAAGTTACAAACTGGTTTTTTATGTCACTAGTGCACTCAATTTCTTTTATTGTTGTTATTCTTTGTTTTTATTAGTACATGTTTTTAGTATATAATGATTAAATTCCCTGTCTGGAATTCTTTTATGTACATAACTCATCTATTCTTTTTAATTTTTTTTTATTTTGAAGAGAATAAAATAAAATGAAATAAAACAGAATAAAGTCAATCAAAACAAAACAATGAAATGGTACATGACTTCAAAACAAGGTAAGAGATCAATAATGGCTCCCATAATGCCTCTTGTTATCTTCAAAATAACTGCCCATCCCAGCAGGCATAATAAAATCAAATAAAATATTACATGATAAACCAATAAAAACAAAATGATGGGAACAGTATAGGACTTCAAAACAAAATAACAGTAAAACAATAGTGGCTACTGTATGCCTCTTGTTTTTTTCAAAGTAGTTGCCCATACCATCAGACATAACACAATGGAATGAAACAAAATACGATAAAATCAATCAAAACAAAACAATGAAAGCAATACAGGGCTTTGAAACAAGATAATAGGAAATCAGTATTGGCTACCATATTTTGTTATCTTTGAAAGAGCTGCCCATGCCATCAAATATAATAAAATTAGACAAAGTGAAACAGAATAAAATCAAACTAAACAGAACAATGAAAGCAATATGGGTTTCAAATCATGATAATAGATTAACAATGGCCACTGCCTTCCCTTTTTAGACACTTCCCCCTCTTTCACTTTCACAGTATGTATTGTGCATTTTGGATCCCACTAACTCCTTTAGTTTTTTATACTAGGGAGAAAACATGACATTCATGCATGTGACTCTGAACCATTTTGCCCATGATCCTGATCTCAAGTTGTATCTATTTACCTATAAGAGCCTCAAGGTTATCTTTCTTTATAGCTGATAGCTTTCCATTGTGTAAAAATGCCATGTCTTTCTTATTCTGCAGCTTATGGGCAAGCAACCCTCATTTCCTTCTGGTTGTCTGTCACATAAAGCATTGTTCTCTCTCCTTTGGCTTTCAGTCTATGAACCCAATTTCGAGTTAAATGTGTTTCTTATATTAGGCATACTGATGAAACCTGTCTCTCAAGCCACGCTGCCTGTGTTTCTTTTATTGGTGAATTAAGGCAATGCACATTAGTGAGTATGGCCAACCTCCTCGGCCTCACCTCTGCTACGCTGTTTTCCTGCCATTGGCTGCCTACTTTTCTTCTCCATTCAATTTTCTGCCCTGCTCAGTGAACCCCCTCTGCTACTGCTCCTGGAACCATGGCCTTTTTTGTTTTTTGTTTTTAATCTCACTCTAGAATGTCCTTCAGTATTCTTTGTAGGGTTGGTTTGGTGGTCATGAATTGCTTCAGTTGTTCTTTGTCATGGAAATCCATTACTTTTAAAAGACAGTTTTGCAGGGTACATCAATCTGGGTTGGAAATAGTTTCTTTCAGGACTTAAAATACTTCACTCGAAGCTCTTTACTTGATGGTTTGTGTTGAGAAGTCTGTCATGATTCCGATGAATTTTTCCTTTATAGGTGATCTGTTTCTTTTCTCTAACAGATTTTAATATGCTGTTCTTGTGTTGAATTTCTAGGTTCTTGATTATCATATGTCTGGATGTAGATTTATTTTGGCTATACCTAGCTGGAGTGCTACATGCCTCATTTTATCTGAATGTCACTTCTTTTTCCCATGCTTCCAAATTTTCTGCTATTACTTCTGTAAATAGATATTTAATGTCATTTGTGTTGATCCTGCTTTTTCACTCACACCTATTATTCTTAAGGTATGTTTCTTTTAGTTGTCTTGTAGCCATTGAATTGTTGTTTCCTGGTTCTTTGTTATGTTTAAGAGCTCTTTCCTTTCATGATCTAAAGCTGCAAACCTGTCTTCAAGTTTGAAAGTCTGTTATTAGTTTCTTTCAAGTGGTTTTCCCAGCTTTCAGTGGATTTTTTTTTAATTTCCTGAATATCTCTTTGAATCTGTTTCATGTATTCTAAATCTTTTTTGTATTGTTCATCCAAGGTTTCCCTCATTTTCCTATACTCCTCTATTTTTTTTAATCTATGTCTTCTTTAGAGGTACTTAACAATTCTATTATTGTTTGTCATTTTTTCTTTTACCTGAGACAGTATTTCTCTTCTAATTTCTTTTATAGCCTTGTGAAATTGTTTCTTTACCTCAGTTTCCACCACTTCAGAAATTTCAGGTGTGTGACTTCCTATCTCTTCCATGTTTACATTTCCCAGACTTGCCCTCCTTGGGTTGGAGGCCAGAGACTTCCTTTTGCTTCTTCATCTTGACATATTCTTGGCTTCTTCCAGACAAGTGGGTAGTAGGGTCCCAGGCACTTCCTGCATTAGTTACAATTTCTGTGAAGTGAGACTGTTTGGTTCTTCTAGCCAGTGCTACCTATGGATTTCTGATGGTGTCCATCAGATGTGCTGGTTCAGGGCTGTCTGCTATTTTACCCAGCTTCACTGGTTCCCAGATGACTGGTGGAGTGTGTGTGGGTCCACTGCCTCCTAGCTGGTTATCTGTATAGATCCTCCATGATGCCCCCTGGATTGTGCGTGGGTGTGGGGCCAACCACTGCCCCCAGACCTAGCTGTCTACTGGCAAAGGACCTCCATGATGGCCACTGGAATGTGTGTGGGAGCAATTTCTATCAGGCTACATCCAGCTAGGAAGATGATGGCAACAGTTCTGGTTCTGGGCTTATCTGACTAGACTTCACAATAGCTTCTGGCCAATCACTTGCTCCCACAGGACCACTGAGTCTTCTGCACTCACTGCCAGCCAGGCTGATGAATGAATAAAGAAAATGTGATATTTATAAACAGTACTACTCTTCCATGAAGAAAAAAGATCCACCTTGAGACCAAACTGTTAAGTAAAATAAATCAAACAGAAGATTAAATATTGCATGGTTTGTCTTGTATGAGAAACCTTAACCCTAAGTAAAGATCAAAATAAATGATAGAGAATAAGAAGTAAGGAGATAGTGTTTTCTCAAATAGAAGTGATGGAGAGATGGCAGGGACTAAGGGGGAGAAAAGAGGAGTGAAAGGGGATAGAGAATGGATGGTTTGATTTCCAGGAAGAAATCTTATTATCTATCATTATTATCTTATTATCTATCTTATTATCTATAAAGGGTTTCTTTTTCCTTTGTAGGGTCAATGGTATTTGGTTTTATTTCATCTTGAAATGGCCAAGGAGTTGGGGGGTAAAATGGAATCTCAGTGTTGTTTTAATTTGCATTTCTTTATTGGCCTGTGATGTTGAGCTTCCCTCACAGATTCACCCTATTAAACCTGGGATCTTTAGCAGATAGTCAAAATCTCTATGAAATATCTCCAAAACTTCCCAGGCTTCAAACCTCATGTTAATGTATAATTGTACATTGGCTGATCCTATGCCACTTCAAATTTGTCAAGGCAAAAGTGAAATGTTATCCTTCTGTGCAATATCTACTGTTCATCTTGTTTCATTGTTTTTATAGTGAGAACTTTCAGACTCCAATAAATCTCTAGACTTTTGTTAAACTTGCTTCCCACATCGCATAACTGATCAGTTATTTGCTATCCATTTTCCTTAATAGAAAGCACTCAGATATATACATTTTTCTCCATTTTTATTATACTGAGTATATCATTCCTTAATCTTTGGAGAAAGATATATTCTTCTAAAATTATTACAGAATTAACAACTACATATTAACAAAGTGTACTTCATAGAAATTAAAATATATAGTTTTTGTGACTGAAAAAATATATATTTGCACTTGATTTTGAATAATTAAGATCCTACTAACAAAGTTTTGAATCCTTGTATTTTTGACATAATCTTTTTCATGTCAATTGAAATTATTGAAATCAATTAAATCTATGTTATACCTTTTCTCCAGCCTAACCATAATTTGGGAAACAATCTCTTTTTTTTTTTTTACATATCAGATTGTTTTCATTTTGTTCTTGAATAATTTTTGATAAACAATTTTTACATAAATTTGTCTAAACTTCTGATATCTTCAGGATAAGTTCCTAGAAATTGAATCACTGGTTTGTACACTATGGAAGTGATCAGAATATTCAATTAGTACAGTGGTAGGTTTCTGTAAAATTGTCATTGTTAAGTGCAAGTTTCATCATAAGAATCAATGTGGAGGAAAACTAGATATCAAATGAATAAAAATATGCAGTTTTCTTAAGAATAAGATGAATAAAACAACTACTCAGGAAATGTACACCTTTTTCAAGGAGTTGGTCTTACCTGGAATCCTTATACTAATCTTAACATGAAGACACTGGAATCTGCTTATGTATCAGAAAAGTATTTCTAAAGTAAAAGAAATAGTAAATTGGTAGGCTTTCCTTTTGAGCAATGCCATCAATATGAAGGTGACTAAGAGTTATAAAACAAAGTTAAAGCTCTCTTAAAAAATAATATAGTTTAACCAAAACTTTCACTTAAATATTAGCAGACCACATTTGAATATGTACATATGAATGCATATTTTAGATACTTTGTTCTAGATCTACATTAATATAAGAAATTAAAAAAATATAAAATTCATGATATTTGAAAAATCATTATAACCAATCTGAAATTTTTGTAATAATGTTAACTATATCCAAAGAAAAATCTCAGTTTAGCATCCAGAGTGTTTTTCATTAGATCTATGTAGTTTTTTTACTAAAATCAGATTTTCTACTAGGAATTGAATAATTTAATCAATTGAGGAGCTTTCCATTAAACATATTTTTAGATTACAAGTAATTTGTCTCACATCAATTCAGCAAAAGAAATTTAGTAAGATACTAGTCCCTCACCCCATGCTTAGACAACAATTTTGCAGCTTTTTGATAGCACAAACTTGATTTTAGTTAAAGTGATTTGAGAATTCTTCTTATGTACCTGGGCTTGATAATAAAGTCACCCTGTTATCACACACAAAAAAATTCAAACTTTGTCAAATTTTAAATATTTGACAAAGTCCCTAAGAATTTCTGCTGAAAGTTGTAGAAAACATTACTGTCAGGAGAGAGAATAAAGATGCTACTAGAGCTTAATGGTGCCTGTATCTCCAGGAAAATACTGACCCAGAAGCAGGAATCAAAGTTCATCAGGAAGCAGTAGTTTCAGATTTAGAAATACATTATTAGACTTTTTAAAAATCTAGAAATAAAGTCTGTTAAATAACTCATTTAATTTATACAATTCGTAATAGAAGAGGAGATGTTTTACCATGTTTGCCATTAGATCCTGAAAGCATGGGCCAGTCCTTAATGAATAAATGACACAATATCTGTATAGTCTTTCAAGTTTAGGAAGATTGACAATTGATGAAAGTCAAAGAACCCTCAATTTAGAATTTCATTATGCCAAATATTGACAGAACATTCTATTTTATTGTTTAGAAGAAGTATGTTAGTTTAAATTTTATTTGTGAGTATTTTTATCAGTATCATGGGTAAACTTTCTGTGTATTAGCTATTATTTATTTATTTTTGGAAATACTTTTTCAATTTTTGCCAATACTAATTGAAATGTTCTTCATATTATTTTTTAACATTTGCATTTTGTAGTTACATACTTAAATTTTAAATCTATATTTTCTCACATTTTACTTTTATAGCAGAGTTTTTAAAAATCAATTTTCCCTATAGTAGCAGGTTTAAATATTTTCACATGAATGCATATGTATATATTTGGCAAACTATTAATTTGAAGATAAACAAGTTTACTATTAAATGCAAGTTAGTCATCTAGAATTTTTTTCTAATTATTTTAGTTTAATTTATTTAATTTTTAAATCCAATTTGCATTTATTTTGTTAAGAATTTTTTGATGGGGAAGTCAAGATGGCTGATCAGTGAGCAACAAAATACAAAGCCTCCCAGAAGAAACAACTCATATGTCAGAATAAAACACCCTGGAGAGACCCAAACAGAGGGAGATGGATCCTCTTGACACAGGAAGAAATTAAAAAGTAAAAAAGCTCATCAAATACATCAGGACTACAACTGAAACAGCTAAAATTTACAGGACACAGCATTTTCACAGTGACCCACCAAGTTTGCACTGGCCTGAATTTGCACCAGCTTGAATCCATTCCAGCTGGCAGAGCTGCCCAAACTCATTCCCACCACCACTCACAGGAACCACAGCAGCACTGGAGTCAGGGGTTGGTGAGGCCAACTGAGAGCGGAGCCGGCGAAGGGACCTTCATTAATACACTGTCAGTACTGGGAATGAGACCCCCACCTCCATGGGAAGGGTGCAACCAACTGGGAGACATGTTGGAATCGGGCAGGAGGAGCCTGAACTGGGAGCAACAGTGACTTCAGTTGGTTGCTCCCTCCCCAGAGCAGATTCATGGGATTTACTTGGACTAGGTCATGCCCTTGGCCAGGAACTAATGAGCCATCCCAAATTGATTCCCTGGGCCTAGCATGCACTAACCTGTTGAAGGCCCCTGGAGTTTGGCTGGCCCGGTGGGGAAGGGCAGGCAGGAGAGGGCGGAGGTCCCTCACCAGTGTGCTTTGGAGGAAATGTGGCCAACAGGGAAGGGGGGTGGGACCTGCACTGTAAACTGTGTGGAGGAAGCCGGGACCATGACAGGAGAGAGAGGCAGGAGGAGGCCCCTAGCCCAGAACCCTGACAGCACTGTTCCAGGAGAGGGAAAAACAAGGAAGACTGATGGTGGCAAAGACACAACATCAGATATGGCTTCAATGGACATTAAAAAGATAACTTCAGGACCCTGTAGACAAGCTCAAAACTGAACTATTAAATCAGGTGAAGCAAGACATGAGTAGAGTAATAAAAGAAATGCTCTCAGGAAGCATCTCTCAGGAAGATACAGACAGAAGAAGGGAGGAACACAAAAAAAGGAGAGAAACATTTGATAAACAGTATAAAGAAAATATAGAATACATGAAGCAGATTCAAAGAGACTACCAGGAAATTAAAAACTCCATTGAAAGCTGGCAAAATGCTTAAAAGAAACTAAGGATAGACTATCAAAACTTGAAGACAAGTTTGCAGTGTGTGATCATGAAAGGAAAGATCTCTTAAAAATAATAAAGAAGCAGGAAGTAACAATACAAAGCTAGAAGATGACAAGAGAATCTACAGTTTAAGAATAAGAAATGTGAACAAAAAAGCAGGAATACAAACAGGTGAATTACAAAGGCTATTTATTCATGGAAATAATTAAGGAAAACTTCCCAAGCATGGGAAAGAAAATGATGTTCAGTTATGTGAGGCATACAGAACTCCAGACACCTACAACAAAAACAGATCTACACCCAGACATATAATAATCAAGATACCAGAAATTCAATATAAAAACAGAATATTAAAAGCCATCAGAGAAAAGAAACAGATTACCTATAAAGGTAAGCCCATCAGGATCACGGCTGACTCCTCAACATAGACCATCAGATCAACAAGAGCTAAGAGTAGAGTATTCCAAGCCCTGAAAGAAAATAACCTCCAGCCAAGATTGATGTATCCTGCAAAACTGTCACTAGAAATTAATGGAGAAACAAGATGTTTCCATGACAAAGAGCAACTGGGGGAGTTTATGACCACCAATCCAACCCTACAGAGAATGCTGAAGGATATTCTAGAGAGAGAAAAAAAATACAGGATTTTAGGAACAGTGGCAGAAAGGCCTCAATGAGTGGGGCAGGCAGTAGAATGAAGGAGAAAAGTAGACAAACAAAGGCAGAAAAATAGCATAGCAGAAATGAGGCAGAGAAGGATGGCTAGAATCCCTAACACAGATGGCCTTGATATACTATATTGTTAATAGTGCACCAGGATTTAAAATCCACATTACTCACACCACTCTGCTTAGAGGTATTATATTCTGTTCCAGTCATTCTACCTGTACTAGATTTGAGGGCACAGACAGTTATCCCGAAAATAACAGGATATAGTATGGTAATCATCCTTAATTTCCTATTAATTTAATCTAAAGCTCTGTAAAACCTACCCTGTTTTACCATGACTGATTGTAATTGAATCTGGGTTGTTAGATCGCTGTTTTGTATTGATAGATTTTATTCAAAGCTGTTATGATTGATAGTATCAAGTCTGAGAGTATAGGCAACTGCACTGAAGATGACAAGATTCACCAGAATATCCACTCTGGTTTGATTATTACCTGCCTTTGAAGTTTTATACTGTCTACAATTTTTTTAACTAATATTGTTATGTACTGTTATATTTAATTATTCTTCTATATTCAATTCTGCCTGATGATATAGACAATTCTATTTAAGATAGTAAGAAACAACACAGTAACCATTGTGGATCACCTTGTACTGTGGTTTTATATGACTTTTTGGTTTCATGCTCTTATAGGAATTTGTTTTGTTTTGTCTTGCTATGTTTTGTTTTTCCCTCTAATACAGAAAGGGTAGAAATACATGTAGAGATTCATGCATTCATAGCTGTTTACACTCTCATTGTTTGTGTATCTACTTTGTATGCTTTAATTTTGTAACTTGAACAACTCTTTCTAAGAGGACAATATGTAATTTATCAACTAGTGATTTATTATCTTTTTTTGAAATTCTGTATTATCTCTACCATTTACATGCTTTTGTTTCTCTTTAAATAAAATAAAAACTACCAAAAAAAAACTACCAAAAAAAAAGAATTTTTTGCTTGGATTACACAGCATCTGATTTAATTGTTTTCTCTCTGGACCAACTCCTGCCTCTGCTAAAGCAAAGCCAACATTTTATATTATGGCCATTCCCTTCAATAATATTCTGAAAAAGTCAATGGGCCTTAGGATGTAAGGTAAGGACATTGTGAACTCTTTCCTGACTAATCGTATTATCTCTAGCCTTCTTCCTATAAATATTTCTTCAATAACATGATATGCTTATTACTAAGCACATTGTGTTATTTCAAACATTGAGGGATGAATTGAACATTGGGTTTTCATACACAAGTACATCCCTAGTTCCTTTTATGTTAAAATAGAGTCTGATTAACCAAGCCCTAAGGCCTGAACTCAAGATCCTCCTGCCTTAGTCTTCCAGAGTGCTAGAATTACAAGTACATGCCATGCATCCAGTTATTTTGAACTTCTATGTTTCATCATTCTATAACAGACTCAATGTTCCTATAGTTTGCAATTTATTACCTGATCTTAATCTAAAAGTTGGAAGACATTGCAATGTACCATAATGTCGAGATGCATGTAAGGTTCTTTAAAAGTAAATGAATAGTTACCTGGTATTTCTGTTTGTGTGTTTGCTTGTGTGTTTGTTTAAAATAGATATTTTAGCCCATCCTTCCATTACAAACAGCTTCACTTCAGTATTTATCTTTGTTCACTCAACAATTCCCCTGTAAGAAAATGATAGAAATACCTGAGGATTGCTAAAAAGCTTTATTTACTCTATATTGATGAGAAAATAAGTTTCTACAGTCACTGGATGCTGAATTTTCTGGGTTTTCCCCATCCATGGCAGACAAAAAAATCACTTAAAATATGTATATTTACACGTCACCTTTCATGAGAAGTTGCTTTGTATCACCATTTGCTGTGAAGCAAAAATGAAAAAAGTCTATTTATATTTATTGATGCCCACATAGACAATTAAATTACTTTCAATACTGCTTTTAACATTTGTAGTTGGATAAAATATTTATGAAGAGGAATGTTATGGTGTAAGATATTCTTAACCTAATCACAAATACTAAAATTATTTTATGGAAATAAATGGTTGATTAAAAGTGTTTCCCCATTATAATTGAAATATATATATTTAAAAGTTTTGGCAATTTGAGGAATATAGTATGAATTTGACATAAATGCATCTGAAAAAGCTTTATTTTAGAAGCATAATAATACTTGTAATAGTTTTTACTTACTTTAACCATTAAAAAAGGAGAAATGTTTTTTTACATGAATTTGTGTAATTTAGAGAACTAACCATACTTTTCTCCTTCCCTTTTGGTATTTTCACAGAGCCACCAAATAGTACATCCCAGGCTGATGTTCGTATCTATGTTCAAAATTGTGCTTTTCCTCATACATGTCATTCAGTTGTCTATTACACAAGCACTATTTGAAATCTTTGAGGAAACAACATTAACTTTCTCACAACATTAGCTTTCTCATAAAATTTCACAATTATATTTTGCACAATTTTTTAACTAAGAAAAATAATAGAAAAATAGTTGCTTTAAAGTTGAGCACGAAACTTTAAGTACTTTATGTTATTTATGCTTTATTCTGCTTATAT
This sequence comes from Hydrochoerus hydrochaeris, assembly GCA_004027455.1. Classification (NCBI taxonomy): domain Eukaryota; kingdom Metazoa; phylum Chordata; class Mammalia; order Rodentia; family Hydrochaeridae; genus Hydrochoerus; species Hydrochoerus hydrochaeris. The sequence continues at coordinate 14,803 of PVLA01007525.1, read as the reverse complement.
ACGTTAATTTTCATATTGTAGATTAATTGAAATCAATATTATTTTTGTATTACATACATTATTTAACAATGGCAATTTATCCAAAACAGTAAGTCAATTAGTCCTCTTCTGGGATGTTTTCTCAGTATAAAACTCTCATTCACTCTCATTTGAACCTTTTTCTTCATCTATTCCATGTAGTCACAGTCAGTTAAACTTAACCTGATATATTTGAAAGTTAGTGTATAAGGAGGGAAGGTAACATATGGTTTTTTAAAAATAATACATAGATCATTTGGTGAGTCTCATTTTTCTCATACAGATTTCCAGGATACATGAAAACCGCCAAGCAAAGCTGCATCTATATTCCAAGACATTATATTCGTATCAATAATAGGCATCCCTGCTTTACCCTCACATAGAAAAGAGTGTTTTAGTTTCTATAAGAACATATATACGTACTTTTCTCCTGCCTATTCGGCAGTACCACAGAGCCACCAAATTGTACATCCCAGGCTGACATGTGCATCTATGTTCAAAGTTGTGAGTGTTATCATACATGTCATTCAGTTACCCAGTCACACAAGAAAATTTTGAAAACTTTGAGGAGACAACATTAGCTTTCTAATAAAAGAAAAATCAGGTCTTTAAAAATGAATTTGGTTTAAAGAAGAGATGGTGAATTTGTACCAATGATGAGGCAAATTTTAGTATTTTTACTATCCCTCTATATAGCTTTACTTCAAACTTTGATCTCTCCTAAACAAATGAGTAAAGTTATCAAGTTGGAGAAAAGCAATACTTTGATTATTTCCAAAAAGTTAATACTTCTGATTAACTCAGCATAGCTAAAAAGAATCTCAATTGAATTCTAAACTTGCTGCCCTAAGTAACTTACCTAGCCATTTGCTCTGTAACTTTCCTGAATAGAATTTGCTCTTGCTCTATGGCTTTCACTACTAAAAGGTAACAGAATTTTCAGAATGTTTTCCATTGAGTTGCTCTTTCTACAAAAGTGAAAGACTACCATTATAGCAAGCATCACTATGAAGGGGATATAGTCCTGTAGGAATGTTCAGAGTAAACAAAGGAAAATTATCTTAAAGACAACCAATTAAATTCCTCCTGCTTTTGTTTAATTATTAATAACAGGTTATGTGAATTGCATAAAGGAGTCATGAATCATGGATGTTTGCACATTAAGAATGAAAGCCACAGCCAAACAAATAAAAAAACTCTATACCTGGAATAGCTAAATATTTTGTTATCAGAAAATCAGTACAACATTAACCAGTAGTAAATAGTAATATAAAATACAAAGCTTAACATGCAATAATCAAAAAAAGGACAGTGTATTTGTCTATGTCAATATATTGTATGCATACAATTATAATCATCAACATTAAAAGAATTGATTTTAATAAAATATGATGAGCAACTAGAGGTATAACACATAGCTCCGCTTTACAATAACTTTTCCATTTTAAAAAACCTTGGTGGGCTAATTAGGGTGAGCTTCTGACTCACTTTAGGTCTTCTTGAGGGATTGGAGCACGTGATGAGGGAAGGCTGGGAGAATCGTGGACATGTGGGCCTTCATGTTTGTGTCTGGTCCTTCTCTTTTGTTTGCTTTTAGATTAAGTGGAAAAATGCTTCATAGTTTGTCAAAATGTTTCTTTTTAATAGAATCATTTCTTTTCATAAATGTATAATTTCAGTGTATGTCTATAATTTATGCGGATATAAAGTAGGTAGATACAAATATACAAACACATGCACATACATCTTTTGTTGTGAAGTTGTTTCAGGGAAAATAAGGGGAACAGGGAATAAAAAAATCAAGATGCCGTATATATATATATATATATATATATATATATATATATATATAACTTATATGTACTTACTAATGCTACACATGCTATATATATGAACTAATTCACCAAGATGATTGCAATTATTATGTATTTCAAACATATACTAAAAATAAAAATCCATTTGACTCCCCCTAATAACTAAATAAATAAATAATCAATTTGAACTGGTTTTCTTCTTTTTCTAGTGTGTTTTTACAATGATTTATGCACCCATTCCCAACAATTCAACCAAAGCAACCTCCACTGCTGAGCATTAAACATCTGATCAATATAAGAGTTTCATTGTGGAAAATAGTGTTAAAAGTTTATTCATTCAGTGCACTCTTTAGAGATGATTAACTGTCTTTATTATATTAAAGCAAACCCAAAGCCATCTGCCAAAGGCGATTGTGTCCAAGCACTGAAACCATTTCATGTGAAAACTCATTTTCAGGCTCCTAATTATTTTTCATTATAGTGGCAGTGTGGAATAGATTGGAATTGGACAGTAATTGCTAGGTCTGAGCAGTGTGGACCATTGCAATGTATCAGTTTAGATGAAGTGTGACAAGGATACATCTAGCTACTATATAACTTCCATTAACCAACTTCCCTGTCCCTGATCATGTAACACTTCATAGAATGTGGTCAGCACAAGGTCATAATAATGGCTTTCTGACTGACTTCAAGTATTTTGTACAAGTGCAAGCTGTTAACCCCCTATGTTAGTATTGTTCTAGTAATGCCCGGTTATTACAGTTGTCAAAAATATCTATTTGTGCACACCTTGCAAGTAAACTTTTAAAAGTACTGGTTTCAAACTCGAATTTGACTTGTTTCATGTAAAATGTTCCAAAAGGAAAATCGTGCCAGAAGTAAAGATAATGATTTCATATGTGATCATTTAAAGTGACAACCCTTCAATAATATTCAGTCCACCTCACTGATCATAAAAGTTTACCCCCAGAAAAAACTCTCAAGTTGTTTCTACTCAACCAAGTAGTTTATTCTTTAGCAAACATAATAATAAAGCAAAACAACTATGCCTACAGATAAGCTGTTTCCATGAAGTTTCCTCCACAGTGGTAACCTTAATAAACTACATGAATCACTGTCAATGTAATAATCTTTCCCTCCAACAAGACATTTTACAGTGTGTGGAGTCATTTAATTGACACAGTTGAGGGAAAGTTACTGGTATCTAGTATGCAGAATTCAGGAATGCCTTGGATAGCTCCCCACAACAAAGAAGACAGAACTGTCTGGACCAAAATATTAAAGAGTAGGGAGACTGAGAAACCCTGGAATATAAATTAAATCATTTAAATTTGTTTTCCTCATCTTTCAAATATAAAAGTGTTCCTTCATGATTAATGTTAGTTTTTTTCTGTGAAATAGAAAATTATAAATATTATTTATTCTTAACTTTCCTTTTATATCAGTATATTTATTTGACATTGCTTCCTATACACTAGACTATCACCATCACTTAGTCATGTCCAACTTGTGATTCATAGACCACTTGTATTTATTAATTGTAAAATAACAAATATAAAAAGGCTGCATCATGTCATTACTCAAAATAATTTCTCTTCCTTCACTGGAGCCCAGGCAATTCAAAGTTTAATCATGACTAGAATTGGGATTTTTGATGAGTTGTTCTTTCAAAAAGATATTCAGTGACTTTTGCGAGCTACCTATTTTATATGATTTTGGATAGAACGTTTTCTTACCTGGAATGCATCAAGTACATTTAAGAGCATAATCATGACAGTTTGAAGCTAATCTTTAAGATGCTTTCTAAAAGATGATGAGTAATAATTTGCTTTCATATCCATCCTAAATACAGGCAGTAAAACAATTGGTAACAAATATTGTGTGAGTTTTTAATATGTTTATATATTAGCCATTACACCTTCTTTCCCCCAAATAATACCTAGCTGGAAAATAATCAACCTTGAATACTAAAAGTCAAAATGCTACCCCAGTTGGCCCACCCTTGCCTCACCTGCCTTATAGAGCAGCCATAAAGCAGGAACATGGTGACAGCAGGTTAGGCAAGGACAGGTTAACTAGGGCTGCCAGTTTTGAGACTAAGTATTCAAGGCTGATTATTTTCCAGCTAGGTCTTATTTTCAGGGAAACAATAGTCATGAACAAAGTGAGCTAGTATTACTGTTCTTAAGTGAAATAATATTTTAGCAATTGTATAATTTTTAGAATGATCAACATGTTTGAATTTCACAGAATTTTTAAATCTATATTATTTTCCACTACCTTTTTAAAATTTTAACCTTTAAAGTCATCCAAACGTAATTATATTCAAATTCATTTTAACAGCAGCTTATTCCATATAGTTTAACAAGTTAGAACATGGTATGTTCTGAGCATTATCTACCTTGATTTATAATCTAAATGCTTTTAATTCTGTGAACAAGCATAAAAATATGTTTGGATTATCTAATTGCAATCATTAAGATAATTTTGCGAGATAGGAGCTATAAAGACAACTAATTGAGGAGGTCAGTTTAGATGACCAAAAATATTTAAATTGAAAAATCATAAATCCCCACATGCATTTAACATTTCCAATATTCTCCTCAACCTTGTCCTCTGCTCTGGGAGATTATTATGAGTTTAATTATGTTATAAATAAATGTCACAATTGAACCAATTAATGCATGGACTTACGTAGGTACAACAGAAAGGCCCATGAAAAAATGACCCGGTTAGAGTGCCGTGATTCACAAAACCCTCTCTGTGGACCCTGTACATCAGTCAGTCACATTTAATACTGCTTTTGTAAAAAAGTAAACATCAAAAAATGGGAAAAAAATCAACAACAAACAAGTGAAAAGAAATTACATACACCACATAAAACGTACTATCTCTTGAGTTATCTTTAAATTAGCAATGTATAATTTAGGGTGTCGCTCACATGCAAACCCCTACAGATTTCCAGTCTGTGAGACAGCACCAATTGTGTTAAGAAAGTAACTAACAGCAATAAAAGGTGAGAAAAGAGAAAGTAATGATTTAAGAAAAAAGAAATAACACATAACATTAAAATATAAGCTATATATGCAATATATTAAATCAGCATATGTCTTTTTAGATATAAACAAACACTAAATAAAAAAATTTCATACAAAGTAACAGCATAGGAGTATATATGGCACCAATGAAAATAATGTTCCTATTATTTATGTTAAAAAGAAAAAACAATAAAAACAATGATGCACAATTTCAAAACAACATAATAGTAAATTAACAATGGTTAATATAGCACACATTGTTGTCTTCAAAATAGTTGCTCAGATTACAAGATATAGTGATCTAACTATAAGCACAAACCATTTTTCAGTGAACTAAAGAAAATCAGTAGTAGAACTATCTTAGCTATCTAATGTCTCTTAGTAATAACCAGTAATTTGGATATAATGCTTAAGGAACAATTATTTTATGTTATTTTATATAATTTAAAGATAGCTAGTTGCTAGTATTGAAAAATTACAAGGGGGTAAAGTAATTTGTATATTAACAAAATGTAAGTCAAGAAATTTGGGCGGTATGTGTATGTACACACGTATATACATAAATATATCTTTTAAAATACGTTCCATGTGATCTAGGTGACGTGGCCTGTTGTTCTAACATTATACTTTAAAGGAGAGTCATCTGTATAAAGATGCTTATTAAATGAAGTTCAGTGAAGCACTATTCCTAGCCCCCAAAAAGCAAAAAAAAAAAAAAAAAAAAAAAAAAAAAAAAGTAAAACCCTGGTGCAAGGAAAAGGCAACCTAATGTGTACCTTTGGCAGACACATAGATTGTAGTATATCTGCTAGATAGAATTTTGTATAGATTTTTTTTATAATTTAACTTAACAGTACCTTCTATGATGAGCAGAGAATATGAACCTAGAGCAGAATAAGAGGAAGCTCACTTAATTATGAACTATCTTTTAAAGTTACTTTTTAGTAATAAACTACTTTTTTGTTCTATACTATGTAATTTGAAATGATGGATAAACAGGGAAGAATGATGTAAATACTGTATTGGTAAATGTAATGGCTAACTTTCATATTCACATACTAACAGCAGCATGTTTCCCTGCAACTCTTCCAGACAAGAGCAAGGCACTTTGGTAAGAGAAAAATCTCTATGTTGCCCACACGCTTGCTCCATAAAGCGGAGAGTTTTCAATGGTAGAGAGGTCAAATAGCAGCTTCATTCTGATACTGACTTTTTTCAACAGCTCAACATAACTCTTCACATTAAAAACACAAAATACTATGGAGAAATTTAGTTATGCAACACTTTTTCCCACTTTTGCTGTTATTAACAAAGCCTAAATTCACTGTATTTGTTTCTAGAGATTTTAGAATAATGTTTGGAATGATTCTCTGTAATTTATCCCAAATCTTAATTTAGATGAACAACTCCTTCTAGCTCTATAGCCTTATTTATAGATAAAGCAGTTATTGACTTTGGTATTAAATCAGAACACAATCCTCCATTAGGTACAGGACTTTGACAGCAGGGTTAAAATACATTTCAGCTTTTTAAAAGGAAAACATTTGACTTTATAGTGGAAATGAAAAATATCTCCTAAAAAGATTGAAAAAGAAATTTGTTAGAATACTGAAAAAATAATTCTATTATATTTTGTATTTTGTGTTTTCTCATGAGTGTTTTTCTGGAAATAGATTCTAATACAAGCTAGTATAATGGAGAGGCAATATAGTTTACATGAACATGATATTTGTTAACTAAAACATCTTAAAATTAGGTTTTAAAATTATGCAAGTCAGTAGGTTAGATGGGTCAATTGAATTACTTTTAAATATTTCTTCATAAAATTGTTTTTCACAGAAATAAAAGAAATTCATTAATGTTTCACTTCTCTGTTTAGTAAGATCCTTTAGACATGTGATTCTACCATAGTCAATTGTCATTGGTAAAGTCCTTCATGGGAGGAAACAATTTTCTAGCTATGTTATGAGAGCTTAGTTTTACTCAGTTCTCTGGGATCCAGTTCCTTGACAATAACATGTGATGAACACATAAAATGTAAGTTGGTAATAAAGCAAGAAAAAGAATTGTGTGTGTGTGTGTGTGTGTGTGTGTTCTTTTGATCTACAGGACAGTGCTGAGCAGTTGACAAAAAGAACTTCAATAAACTTTAATAAGGTTTAAATTATTTTTTTACAATTCTTTCATATAACAATGACCACTTTGCCTTTTATTATTTGACAATGTATAGTGTTCTGTTTCAGAATTAGACCTCATGAACATCAAAATTTGTGGCCTTATCATGTTTTTATTACAAGTAACAATTTTAAAATTAAATTTCCTTTACTTCTGCTGCAATACTAACTGAAATATGTGTGTATATAAATTTTAATGTCAATAGCTAATATATACATTTTAATGCTGTAGAAAAAACTTCAGACTGACCTCAAAATGCAGTGAAATAATACCATTGGTGATCCTGTAAAATGGACTACTCAAAAATATTCAAGATAGCTCATGAATTCATTAAGATATTTAAATGTAGGACTTGATAAATTTTCTCTGTAGCTTAACTGTTGTCATACTTTCAAAAAGTATTTTTAAATAAGTAATTTCATCAGTAATATTTACAAAAAAGTTTTTTAAGTGATATAATAGGAGTTTATAATTCTGTCATAGTTTATATAGAATCATTTATGAAAATTAATATTTTTATCACTTATACAAGATCATAATATTAGAGAAATATTAGTACTCATTGTGTAAAAAAAACACATCTTTTATATCCCTTCCAGAGTTGATGGGCATTTGGGTTGTTTCCAAGATTTAGATATTACAAATTGTGCTGCTATAAACATGGGTGCACATATATTACTATGGTATGAAATTTTTAATTATTCTGACAAATTATCCAGAAAGAAGACAGCTGAGTCAAATGGGGATTCTAATTCTAGGTTTTTGAGAAATCTTTAAATTGATTTCCACAATGGTTGCACCAGTCTATACTCTTATCAGTAATGGAAAAGGGTTTCTTTTTTTTTTCCCCACATCTCCTCCAGCACTTGCTATTGGTTGATTTCTTGGTGATAGCCATTCTTTCTGGAGTGAGATGAAATCTCAATGTTATTTGAATTTGCATTTTTCAAATGACCACTGATGTTGAACATTTTATTTGTTCATGTATTTATTTGCTATTTGTATTCATATGAAAATGCATATTAATTTCAGATGCCAATTTTGGGATTATGTCTATATTTGGGGTCTGATTTTTTTTTCAGTTCTCTGTAAGTTCTAGATATGTTTTTTGTCTGAGAGGTAGGTGGCTAAAACATTTTCCCAGCTCTGTGAGTTGTATTTCTGTTTTAATATTTAGATATTTGATCCATTTTAACTTTAGTTTAGTGCATGTGGACATGGTTCAGTTTTAGTCTTCAGCTTGTAGAGAGCCAGTTTTTCCAGCACTATTATGAAAGAGACTTTTTTTTTTTGGAACATATGTGGCCCCTTTGTCAAAGATGAAGTGGCCAAGGGTGTCTGTAGTTGTGTCTGCATCTTCTAAGCTGTTTCACTGACCCTCAGGTCTGTTTTTTTGCTAGTGTCAAGCGTGCATCATTCTTGAAAAAATAATTTCCCTTATTTTAGAGGTATCCCCTGCCAATATAAAAAAAAATTAGGCAATTTTCAGAAAAGAAATATTACTATTGTTTTTAATAAACAGAAATGAATAAAATTACAAAAAATATTTCCAAAGTATTTAAGAAATTAAAGGTACAGCTGCTTATGTTCTTTGTGAAATTTCCAAGCTATTATGTAAGTTCCAAGTTTTAATTAATTCATATATAAAGAAAGAAAAATATGTTCTCCAGTCGCCTTTGAGCTCAAGGTTTAATTAGATTCCAGTAACCTACCTAGCCTTAGCAGGTTGTTATTCTTCAACGCACTCATATCTAACAAATACATACAATATTATAAAGTACAATCCTATAATAAGGGTGGTTCTAAAGTCCTAAATAATCCTAGTAGTTGTCATCATCAATGATTTTACTGTAAAAGTCAGTCATTGAGAATATTCCATCCCTGTTTTAACCATGAAAGTAAAAATATTATTTTGGGTCAACGTTAAGCCTATTTAACTTTTAATAACTTCTCTGAGAACTTACTATGTATTTCTTCCTCAAAACCATGGTAAAACAAAAGGTAATAAAAAGTATACCCTGAAATAGTATTTTTCATTATTTTATTCAATGCAAATGATGTCATCAAATTATCTTCATTTTTCTGTTATCTAATTGTTCTATAATTTTTTAAAAATTTACATATGTTTCTGGTTACATTATATTGTAGGTATACATCAGAAATGGATCAGAGTTTGCATGAGAAATGAAATCTAGTTTATTTCTTTTAAATTGATGTTAACAAAAATTTGTGTATATGTAAAGGTAAAGTCAATAAATCTAGTCTCCACGAGAATTTTCTATAATTATAATCCAGACACCTGTATATACAAATATATATGTGAAAATTTCTATTAATTGTTATTTTCAGTAAATGTTAGAGACAGATATTCTTCCTGTATAAATATGTCAAAGCTCTCCAAATTTCTTAAATGAAGAATGAAAATTATACTTCAATAAATTATACATCTGTATAAAACAGGGCAAGACAAAACAAACATTGATCTTCATAAAATTTACAAATATTTGTCAATAATGAAAATTATCTTTTACAAAAATGTTTGTACAAATAAGAAAAAATGGCAAAAATTTTCCTTTACATAGAATTTTAATATTTTAGGAACATATAAAAGTCACAATAAAATATGAAGAGTAGGAATTATTATCATGGAAAGAAAACAGAGTTGCTTTTGATAATTACAATAATTTTATCAATTTTTAAATATCAATTATTTGAAAAAAATAGTATTTCTACAGCAAAAAATGTACTGCTTAGGATGTACAATAAACTATTTACTTTTGTTTTATAAGTACCATTTGTGCAATTTGTTAGAAAAAAACTAAATTCCTAAAATATTCTGAGTTTGTCTTAAAATTGAAAATTTAAAATAAGATCAAGTTAACCAAAAATCTATATTTCTAAACTTGTATTTTAAAAGAAAATAAAATACTGAATGTGTTTGTTTCAGCTTGCACCCTGAGCTTCTTATTATTACATGTTATAATATGTTTTTTCTTTGTCCATTCTCATCAAATTTCCTTATTGCAATGACCTTATAATCATATTCCAAACAGTAATATTCTAAATGATTGCCCAATCAGTACTTCAGTCTTATGATTCATATTCATATATTAATTAAGATATTGAACTGCCCCAATTGTCTAACCAGTTACAAAGATCTAGAATTATCATAAATTCTTTATATTGCTTATGGTGTGTTTACTTGTCTGACTGAATCTTGACCTAGACATTTGCCCAAGAAAGTGCCAAGTATAGACAACTTGGATTTGAGGATGATTGTTCCAAGCATTTTTTGACTCTGATCCATTCCAGTCATTCCACAAACAGAACCTTAGTTTTTCCTGATCATCTTTTCATTTTGATGATTCTGATAAATTTCTAACTAATCTCTGTATATTCATTCCTTTCCAGACATTTATGTCATTCACCCATCATACTTTTTTCCTTTTAAATCTGTTCCAATCAAATTATATTTAAACAGAAAAGTTTAACATGTGTTATATTTAAGATATAATATGTGCCCCAAAATCTTTTATTTAGCTATGACTTTGGAAGGTGATCAGATTATAACACAGGTGTCTTATTTACTTTCTTGTAGCTTGGAAAATTACCCAACATACAATTTAAAGAAAGGCAGTTTATTTTGGCTTGCATGATCAGAGGTCTCATTCCATTCATGGTTGTGTGCCTCCAAGAAAAAATAAAGCAAAACAACCAAAACTCATTATGGTGGAAAGGTCTGGTAGGAAAAAAATATCTTATGTCATGGTGGTCAAGAAAGAAAAGGAAATTGCTGGTGAGGAAGATATTCCCTTCCAGGTCATTCCCACAGTGACTCATCTTTTCCAATCAACACATGGCATCCCCAAGTTTGAATTACTTTCCATACACATGAAAATTTTGGGAGATGTTGTAGATGTAAAGTATAACATTATGCTCTCCACCTGCAAAAGACTTATGTCCATCTTAAAGCAAGATGTATTTAGTTCATCTCTAAAAGTTGTCAAAGTTCTAACAGTTCTAACATTGTTGAAAAGTCCAAGTCCAAAGTCTCTTCTGGGAATCAAGGAAAATTGTGGGTTGTAAGCCCTTACAAAAATCAAAAGGAAAGTTAAAGACTCTTAACACATAGTAGGATAGGGTAAATATTCCCTTTTCAAGATAAAGAAATAGAATGAAATCAGACCAAATCTCACAAAGAAAAACATTACAGTAGTTTTGTGTCCAGGACTTAGAGCAAGTTGTGAAAAGATAAGAACATCAAAGTGTTTGGGTATCCCTGCCTCTGTGGCATTCACTCCTCTTTACAGTGGTCGTGGCTTCTCTACTGAAGTGACATTGCCCCTTCCTATAACTTTTCTCAGTGGATGATACACATTACTGGCATTTTCAATTTCCTGGGTTTTGCATTGTACTTTTGGCTTCACTCTTACAGCTTCACACAATCTCTAAAAAGGGCATGCTACCTGACCTCCTGGACTTTCTTCTGAAATCTTGGCAGAACTCACCATGTCTCCATAATTATTTTATTCTGCATGCCTGAAAAAACAGTGGCACCAAGGACTGAGTAATAGTAGCCACATTATTTTTGGACCATGGTTCATCAGCCTCCTGGAGCCTGGCTGACTGAACTCTGACATGCTTTCCTAGTTGGCCCTGAATAAGCTGGAGTCAGTCTTTGGGTCTCTTTTTCAAAAGCAAAATTTTTCACTTCTATGTCACTGACTACACAAAGATTGGGATCTTTCTAATTCCTGAGATTTTCTCAGGGAATTTTCTTAGGATACTGATGCAAAATACTTGACTTCCTTTTAATGCCAATGTTTCAGTAAACAAGCATTGCACTTACTCTCTTTCAAAGTAGCAGGATATGTACAAAATGTAGGCAAGTTTTCTGCCTAAGAACAAAATATAGGGTCTTTGGTCCATCTGCTAGGGGAATCATGTTTCCAGTTGAAACTTGTTGAATTACATTCTTTCAGCATTCTCATATTCTGAACCTTGAGCAGAATCTCTTGAAAAGCTTGGTTTAAAAAATTATAGTTTATTTATCTGTAATCTCAAAACATTCCAGTTTCCTTTACGAGCTTTTTATAAAGGCTTCTGAACCACATGGTTGGGCATAGTCATGGCAATGACCCCACTTCTGGTACCAATATCTGTCTTAGTAACTACCTTATTTCAGGAGCTTCAGCTAACTCCAGGGAAGTAATGGCATGCTGGAAGTTTCTGGGGGGGGGGTAAGTTGTTTATGTCATGATGATCAAAAAGTATAGAAAGAAATTAGGAGACTGGATATTAGTAATGTTCTTTCAGGTGACACTCCAGTGAGGTGATTTTTTGAAAAAGTGTCACCTGCTAACAGCAATTTAGCTACTGAACAACTTAGTGGTTGTAGCTGCTGGTGAGTATAGTACCCCTATAATCAAATCACCATCCATACACATTAGAATTTTGGAGTACATTATTCATCCAAACTGAAAATATGAGAAGCTGTTGTAGATATAGGCAGAGGCAAAGATTGCCTAAATACAAATCTAGTCTTACAGGAAATAATATCATGAATGCATAAAATTAAAAAGCATAGCAAAAAATAAGAATAAAGAGACCACCTACATAATGAGAAAATAATTTGCTTCCCATTCTTCTGATAAATGATTTGTATTAGAATACTTATTTCAAAAATGCTGGTGAAAAATTGTTGGTGAGAATGTAAATTTGTTTAACTAGCATGGAAATCAGGATGCAGAGACCACAAAAACTAAAGCTAGAAATTCCAGTTGACCCAGATATTTCTCTTTTAGATATGTTTCTGAGTTAAAGACTTTATATTACAATAATACATGAATACACATGTTATAGCAGCAACTTGGAAGCAGCATGTATGTCCACCAATAGTTGAATATAGAATATGTGGTCTTTCCCTACAATGGAGTTCTATTCTGCCATAATGAAAGATAAATGTGAATTATTTTTAAGAGAATGGATGCACCTTCAAACCGTAGTGGTAAGTGAAATAAATCAGATATACAAGCTTAAATATTACATGTACTCTCTTGTATGAGAAACTGAAGAACACAATCAATGATTTTACAATAAAGTCATCAAATTGCAAAATGCTGACCTGTTAATGAAGAAGAGAATAGTGTTAAAGAAAACATATGTAGTAAAGAAACTAATTTATTCACACAAGAATTAGACCTTTACAACAAATCTTATAATTTTATTAAGAATAATTGCATTGGAGGAGCTAAAGATGGCTGATCAGTGAACAACAAAATACAAAGCCTCCCAGAAGAAACATCTCATTTGCCAGAATAAAACATCCTGGAGAAACCCAGACAGAGCGAGATGGATCCTCCTGATGCAAGAAGAAATTAAAACAAAAAAACTCATCAAACACACAGTCTCAGGCCTATAATTGGAACAGCTAAAATTATTGGACAAAGCATTTTCACTGTGACTCATCAAGTTTGCGCCTGCCTGATTTCCCAAATTTGCCCTGGCCAGCAGAACCCAAACTCATTCTCATCACCACTCACAGGAGCTACAGCCACACTGAAGTCAGGAGTTGGTGAGCCCAACTGAAAGCAGAGCTGGTGAAGGGACCTTCATTAATCCACAGTCAGTGCTGGGAATGAGACCCACCCCCACAGGAAGGGTGCAACCAAATGGGTGACATGATGGAATTGGGCAGAAGGAACCTGAATGGGGAGTGACACTGACTTCAGTTGGTTGCTCTCTCCCCAGAACAGATTCATGGCGTTTGCTTGGACTGGGCTGTATTCCTGGCCGGGACCCAATGAGCCTTCCCAAATCGATTCCCTGCACCTGGCATGCACTAACCTGTTGAAGGCCCCTGAAGTTTGGCTGCCCTTGTGGGGAGGGGCCAGAATAAGCAACTGCTGCTTACAACTCAGTGATATGAGCAGGCAGGAGATGGAGAAGGTTCCTCACCAGCATGCTTTGGAGGAATTGTAGCCAACAAGGAAGGGGGCTGGGACCTGCACTGTAAACTGTGTGGAGAAAGCTGGTTCCATAACAGGAGAGAGAGGAAAGAGGAGGCCCCTAGCCCAGAACCCTGAGAGCACTGATCCAGGAGAGGGAAAAACAAGGGAGACTGAGGGTGGCAAACATGCAATATCAGACATAGCTTCAATAAACATTAAGAGATATCTTCAGGACTATGTAGATGAGCTCAAAACTGAAACATTAAGTCAGGTAAAGCAAAATAGGAGTAGAGTAATAAAAGAAATGTTCTCAGGAAGCATCTCTCCCGATGATACAGATGAAAGAAGGGAGGAACACAAAAAAAGGAGAGAAACATTTGATAAACAGTATAAAGAAAATATAGAATACCTGAAGCAGATTCAAAGAGAATACCAGGAAATTAAAAACTCAATTGAAAGCTGGCAAAACTCCTAAAAAAAAACTAAGGATAGACTATCAAAACTTGAAGACCAGTTTGCAATGTGTGATCATGAAAGGAAAGAACTCTTAAAAATAATAAGGAAGCAGGAAGCAATATACAAAGGCTAGAAGATGACAAAAGAATCTACAATTTAAGAATAAGAAATGTGAACAAAGAAGCAGGAATACAAACAGGTGAATTACAAAGGCTATTCATGGAAATAATTAAGGAAAACTTCCCAAGCATGGGAAAAGAAAATGACATTCGGTTATGTGAGGCATACAGAACTCCAGACACCTACAACAAAAACAGAGCTACACCCAGACATATAGTAATCCAGATACCAG
>PVLA01007524.1:0-103661 GCA_004027455.1 Hydrochoerus hydrochaeris | reverse complement strand
TCTTCTTCTTCTTCTTCTTCTTCTTCTTCTTCTTCTTCTTCTTCTTCTTCTTCTTCTTCTTCTTCTCCCCTAACTAGGATATTTTTAAAGACCTGTATCAAGTTCACATACTCCTTATTTTATTTGGTCTAATCTATTGTTGAGGCTTTCAACTGCATTTTTATTTTGACTTATTGAATTTACTGAACCAAATTTTCTGCTCGGTTCTTTTTCAAAATGTCTCTTTGCCGCCTCATTTCTATCCTGAATTAGCTTCCTAATTCGTTTTAACTATTTGTCTACATATTCTTGGATCTCTTCGATTTTTTTAAAAATAATCATTTAAAAATTATTTATTAAGGATTTCATCCCTGTGGATTTGGGGGGGACCAGTTGCTAGATGATTATAATGTTCTTTTGGAGACATCACATTACCTTGTTCTTAAAACTATTTCTTGTTCTCCTACACTAAGATTTGGACATCTGGTGGATGAGGTATCTCTCCTGCTTTTATGGGGTGACTGTCTTAGGGATTTTCTCTTGAAAGTATCTAGTAGAGTCCTAGTTTGTTAAGCAATGTTGCCTTTATTTCTAGCTGGGTGGCATAATGTACACTTCCTATTGCTTCTTTGTTATCGAGGAATCTGGTCAGAAAGACACACTCTCTGGGCCCCCAAGAGTGGGGACACTGTCGTGGCTTAGGGAGTTATGGTGCAGAAAGCAGTGGATGTGGAAAGCTTACTGTGTGGACACCCTCATAATGGGACTGATGGCCCCAGCTGACAGTGTGACTTTCCTCAGTCACTGTTGACGCCTGCTCTGACAGCAGCAAGTGACTTTAGCACCTGCAGTCCCAGCAGCGGGGAGGGGCCTGAGGAAATTGGCCTCTGACCGGTCAGTGGTACATGAGGAGATCACCCCCTTGGTGGTGTTCCAATCCTGACAGCAGTGCGTGGTCACACAGGGTTGGGAATGGGCCAGATGGCAAAAGGAACTAGAAGGTCCTGTCTGCTGTTGACAATGCGTGCCTGGGTAGGACCGCAGCCGGTACCAATGTTCCTCTCAGGCCTCGTTGGTCATGTGTGCCTGGGACACTGTACCAGGTAGAACTGGGGCTTTTCTCCCCCATCTCCTTCAGCTCTAGCACACCTCGGGGACCAGAGCAATAACCAGAGACCCAGTGCTGCCGAAAGCCCCTCACACCTATGGATGGTGCAGCAGGAGAAACCGCGAGGTTCTCTCTGTCCTCATGTTAATAGGCACCGAGCCCAGCTCTGGGTGGAATAACAGAAATTGCATGAATACCTTACTTCAGACCTGATGCTGGCTCAAGTCTGTGCAAAGCTGGCTGTGCTTTTGCTCTCAAATGCCGATCTTCTGGTCCCCAAGGGCAGTGTCCCTCACCTCCCTCTGTGTGGAATCACCCATCCCCTATCGTGTAGTTTCATTCTTAGCCACTCTGATGAACTTGTCACATAGTGGTAACCCAAGCCAATCCAGTACAATGTCAGCAGAGCTCTGGACATGAGACTACACATGGATTTCTGACCCTGAGAGCAGACTTGGACAACAGCTCACTTCTCCAGATGGCTTCTGACTGCAGCTCCCGGGGGGGTTTGTTAGGAGATGACAAGCTTCTATTCCAAAACAAAGCTATTAGGTAGATTTTGAGGTCATTTATGTGAGGTGCAAGCCTTTTATAATTGTGAAAATTCCCTGCAGAGCTCGAATTGCCAGCATCCACATCCACACTAATAGTGCCCTGGAATTCTTTCTCCTTTAGCCCTGCATTTTTTTCTCCTGTGGAATTGTTCCACATCCCTTTTCATTGGAATTTGGCTGATGCTTTTCTTGTAAGTGATGTCTGAAAACCTCTCCAAACTTAGACTGGGTCATCAAGAAGGAGTCTCCTGATGCCCAGGAAGAGGTGAAATGATCTTGCATTGGGATTCTCCAGTAAGGATCGGAGGACCTTCCGAGGATGAAGGTGGCAAACTTAAAAACCCATCTGAGAAAAAGGAGTCTAACCAGTGCTGACAGGTCACAGTTCTTATAGCCATTCACGCCGTATTTGGAGTTACAGTTCTTACTCAGGGGTATAATCTCACTGTTGACTAAGGCTTTTGAATTTTTAGAGCAGATGATATGAAGTTTAGGTGGTTATGAGAGCCTGATTCTCTCCCCTGAGACTCAGAGCAAAGCATTAACTTGCCTACTTGCACTTTCACTAGCATGGAACCAAGGACTTAATTTTATGACTTTTAAGTAAAAATTGAATTGGGTACATGGGTATTACAATCTGTGAGATGAGGCCAGTATTTAGAAAGCATGAAGCAAATAAATGTAATGGAACTAGCAGGATGAAGCAATTATAGGGCCTTATTTAACTGACTAGCAAGTGAGTCTCAGTAATACGAAAGTAAAAGTTTTAAGAAAAAACAAACATACCACCATATATACGTGTATCCCTCTTACAGTAAGATACGGCTTTTCAGCGTTTCACTGGGTAGCACTATTACTTGAGCAACATAGGGCACCCTCATTTCTAGGCAGTTCCCATATCATATTTAGAAGGAAATTCAGCACATGTAACTTCAAGGTACAGACTCTTTGAGGGAAGAAAGCCTTTTACTATAAAGTAAAAGAAATACAAAGAAAATTAGTAGCTATAAGAGTGGAGCAAGTTGGAGGAGAATTTGATTAGACAATACTTTCCAATGTGTGGGTTTTTTGATGGGTAATATAGGTTTTTTAAAATTAAGGTGAATTAAAAATTTGAGAACTTGAAGCATGTATTCTTGTACTTAGACTAAAACCAGCGTTCAGAAAGAGTTTGGGGGAAATGAATTTTTAAAATTTAATTTTTTGGGTAAACTTTCAATATATAATGATTATATTCTTCATAGAGAATTTGTATCTGTTCATAATATATCTTAGTTCTTCTTTTCCCATTTCCCTTCTTTCCCTTCCATTGTTCTTCCCCGTTCCACTTACAAAACTTTGTTTCTATTGTTTTGCTTCCATTTTTTTGTTTTATCCCTACTCCCTCCCTTCTTTCTTCCCTCCTTCCACCCTTATTTTCTTTCTCATTTGCACATTTTCCTCCTACTTCCAAATATTTGTCTTCCATTTTGCTCTGTATTTACCCCTTGATTTACTCTTACAAGAAAAACCATGCAATATTTAAACATGTGTGTCTGATTAATTTAACTTAAAATTATGTTCTCAAGGTGCATCCATTTACCTAAAAATGTCACATGTTTATCCTTCTTTATGGCAGAGTAGTACTTCATCATTAAAAAAAACCCACATCTTTATCTAGTCATCCTTTGATGGGCATTTTGGCTATTTCCAAGATTTTCCTATTACAAATTGTACTTTCATAAAATGAATGTGCATATCATGTTGTACTATGATACTTTTAATTCTTTTGGGAAGAGACCAAGAAGAGGAATAGCTGGGTCAAATGAAATCTGTAGTTTTAGCTTTTTGAGGAATCTCCATACTGATTTCCATAGTAGTTTTACAAATTTACACTTCCAACAGCATTTGTTATTGGTTGATTTCTTGCCCTGCCAGTATTTGTTATTGGTTGATTTCTTGATAATAGCCATTGTTTCCTTTTAATTTTTATTTTATTTTAAAGGGAATGAAACAAAAGAGAAAAAAAAAAAACCAAAGCAAATCAGAACAAAACAATGCAAGCAACACAGCACTTCACGACAAGACAACCGAATATCAACAGTAGCTACCGTAATGTCTCTTTCTTTGAAATAGTTGAGCATAGCTTCACACACAATAATATCAAACATAACAAAATAGTATAAAACCATTCAAGAGAATGAAAGTATTACAGGGCATTCTGAACCAAATAACAGAAAATTAAAATGGCTACTATAATATCTCATTTTCCTTAAAAAATTTTGGTTATACTATCACACATATTAAAATCCAATAAGACACAACATGGTAGAACCAATGGAAACAAGATGATATTAAATCAGCAATGGCTGCCATAATGTCGTTTTCTTAAAAGCAGCTCTTCATACCATCACACATAAGATCAAACAAAATAGAATAAAACCATCCCAACCAATGAAGGAAAACATTATAAGACTTCAAAGCAATATAATGGGGAACCATGATTACCATAGAATCTTATGTATTCTTACCATTTCTTATACTAGGGAGACTAAACAGTATTTATACATGTGAGTTTGATTTATTTCGCTTATTAGTATGGTCTCAAGTTGCATCCATTTATTTATAAATATCTCAGTGTGATCATTCTTTATAGCTGAGTACTCCATTGTGTAAAAATACCACATCTTTTTTATCCATTCCTCAGTTGATGGACACTTAGGTTGTTTCCAAGATCTGTAATTTTTTTTTTTTTTTTTTGGTACTGGAGAATTGAACTCATGACCACATGCTTGCAAGGCAGGTGCTTATGCCAATGAGCTAAATCCCCAGTCCTAATAGTCATTGTTTCTAGAGTGAGATGGAATCACAGTGTTATTTTAATTAGCTTTGCTTGAGTGACCAATGACACTGAACATTTTTTCATATATTTATTTGCTGTTTTAACTTCTTCATTTAAGAAGTGTCTATTCATCTCAGATGCCCATTTTTAGATTGGGTCTTTAGATTTGGAAAGTGATATTTTAGAGTTCTTTATAATATTCTATGTATTAGTCCTTTGAGGAACAGCTGGCAAATTTTTTTCCCATTCTGAGTTGTTTCTTCATTGTGTTTTAGTGGTTTCTTTTGAAGTGCAAAACCTTTTTAATTTGATGTGATCCCCGTGGTTGATCCTTTGTAGTATTTCCTGTGTGAATAAAGTTTTGTTCATAAAGTCTTTACCTTCAGTCATGTCTTCAAGCGTTGTACCTATTCTATCTTCCAGAAAATTCAATGTTTCTGTTTTAATATTTAGATCTTTGATTTATATCAATTTTAGTGTAGCACATGCTGAGAGATACGGTCTAGTTTTACTCTTCAGCATGTGGAAATCCAATTTTCCCAGCACTATTTATGAAAGACGGTCTCTTTCTTCTGGTTAAGGTGTTGGGCTCCTTTGTCAAAGATAAGGCTGAGTGTGCTTGGAGTTGCTTCTGGATCTTCTATTCTGTTCCTTTGAATCCATGAGTCTGTTTTTGTGTCAGGAAACAAGCTGGTTTTGTTTCTTTTCTTCTCTTTTTTAACCATGGTGTCTTTGTGGTGTAATTTCAAGTCAGAGATTGTGATATCCCCTGCCTTGCCTTTGATTCCCAGAATTGCTTTCACTCTTCTAAGTCTCTTCTGGTTCCAAAAACAACTTTAGGATTGTTTTCTCTAGTTCTGTGAAGCATACGATTTGTATTTTGAGTAGGATTGCATTAAATCTGTATCACAATTTTGGAAGTATAGTCATTTTCACTATGTTGGTTCTTTCTACTTTAGATCAAGGATATTTTTTTAAAAATCTGGTCCTGAGAATCGAACTTACAACCTTGCGCTTGCCAGGCAGGTACTGTGCCAGCGAACTATATGCCCAGCCCTTATTTTTCCATTTTCTGATATCCTCTTTGATTTTCTTCAGAGTACTGTAATTTTCAGTGTAACGGTCTTTTACTTCCTTTGTTAGATTGACTCCTAAACATTTCTTTTCATTTGTTAATTTTTTGGATACTATTGTGGAAGGTTTGGGTCCCCTAATTTCTTTCTCAGTGACTTTTTTATTTGTGTACAGGAAAGCTATTGATTTTTTTTTAGTGTTAACTTTGCATTCAGCTGTGCTCCGAGTCTGGTTATTAAATCTAGAGGTTTTTGGTGGAGTTTTGAGGGTCTTTTATGTAGCATACCATGTCATCTGCAAACAATGATAATTTAACTACTTCCTTTCCTGTCCTTATTACCTTTCTTTCTTGTCTAATTGTGTTAGCTAATGCTTTCAGAACTATATTGAATAAGTGTACTGATAGTGGTCATATTCGTCTTTTCCCTGATTTAAGAGCGAGAGCTTTTAGTTTTTGACCACTTATGATGTTGGCTGTTGATGTGTCGTATGTAACTTTAATCAGATCAAGAAAAAGACTTTCTGTGCCAATTTTCTGTAGGGTTTTTATCATGAATGGCTGTTACATTTTGTCAAATGCTGCTTCTGTGTCTATTAAGATGACCATTTGAATTTTGTCTTTGGCTCTATTGATGTGGTATATTACATTTACTGATTTGTGTATATTGAACTACCCCTGCATCCCTGGGATGAATCCCACTTGGTCATGGTGTATAATCTTCTTGATGGTTTGTTGCATTATGTTTGCCAGGATCTTACTGAGGATTTTTGCATCTATGTCATTAGGGAGATTGGGCTATAACTCTTTTTCACCTGGATCCTTCTTTGGTTTTGATATTAAGATAATGCTTGCTTCCAGGAATGAGTTTGGGAGTATTACTTCCTTTGATTTCATTAAATTGAAGTAGTGACACGAGATCTATAAGTTTCTTATATAATTGAGCAGTGATTTCATCAGGATCTGGGCTTTTCTTTGTTGGTAGTTTTAAATTACTTCTTCAGTTTCATGGGCTGCTACTGAATTGTTTAGAATTTTTATATCTTCTTGATTCAGCTTTGGTAATTCCTATGTATTTGGGAATCCATTTCTTCTGAATGTTCCATCTTCAGAACAAGTTTTCAAAATAACTACTGATGATCTTCTGAATTTCTGCAGGATCTGTTGTGATTTTTTTTTCCATTTCCATTCCTAATTTCATGCATTTGGGTCTTTTCTTGACATTTTTTGTTAAGGTTGACTAAGGATTTGTCTAATCTTTCAAGAACCAATTCTTTGATTTATTGATTCTTTGTATTATTTCCTTAGTCTCAATTGCATTTAGTCTCTGCTCTTTATGATTTCCTTCTTTATATAACCTTTGGGTTTAACTTGTTTTTTTTTCTAGAAATCTAAGCAACATTATGTTATTTATCAGAACTTGCCCCATGTTTCTGATGTGGAAATTGATCACTGTAAATTTCCCTCCAGAACTGCTTTCCTTGTGTTGGGGGAAGTGATTTGAAAAGGGCTTACCTTTGGGTAGAGGTCTTCCTTGACTTACAACTAACTGTTCTCATTCTCTCTTTTGTCTGAAAGGTTAAAAGAAGGCTTTGATGTCATTACCCCAATGAATATCCAACTAGATTCCTGTGTTTGATATTATATCTCAAAATAATTTTAAGGAAACTCGGCACTAAGAGAGTAAAATTATCATCTTAAAATAGACTCTTCATAAGGCATGATCTACAGAGCTTTGATTGTCCGTGGTCATGGCTTACAGAACACTTGGAGAAGAGCAGGAACCATTTTCTAATATGCCAGAGACCACCCTCAGCATTTTACATAACTGATTTTGTTGAATTTTCCCGGTAACCACGTGTGCTACCCATTATTATCTGCAGAATGCAGATGCTAAGGACACAAAGAAGTACTGTAATTTGGTCAAGTTCACACAGCTTATTGATACGAGAAGAAGGATTTAAGGCTAGTTCCTATCCAACAACGTTCCTTCAAGACTTTTTTCACTTTTGGTTTTCTGAAATATCACTTTGAGTCTCCACGTAGTATTTAAAAAATCATATTTACACTTTGTTAGTTTTCTTGATTCTGTGGATTAATCTCTTGACATTCCGGGAGACTCTTGGCCTTTATTTCTTCTGATTCTCCTTTTGTAACTCTTATAAATGTCAACTTTCACAGTGTCTTCTTTGCCTCTTGCTTGTACTTTTCAATATTCTTCTTGTTTTCCCGTCTTCACTCCAGACTACTTTTTTTTTTTTTTTTTTTGATACTGGGGTTTGAACACAGAGCCTTCTCCTTAAGCTACATTCCTACCTCTTTTTTATTTTGACAGGGCTTTGCTAAATTTCCCATAGTAGGCTGAAAATTGAAATCCTCCTACCTCAGCCTCCCAGAGTGCCGGGATTATGGGTGTGCACTGTCACATTCAACTTTAGACTGCTTTAAAAGGAAAAACGCGCTTTCCATTTCACTGATGCTTTCTTCAGCTGCTCTCATTAATTTCAATTACTGAATATTTTTAGTTCTACACTTCTTGATTAGTTTTCCAATCTGAAATACCACTTTCTAAATTTCCAGTTTCTTTTCTGAAGCTTCCAAGTTGTCTTTTATTACCATGACCATGAGAAGCAAAGTTGTTTTATACTTTCTGTCTTCTAATTCCAATGTTTGGAGTTCCATGGGTCTCTTTATTATTTCTCTTGTTCCTGATGGCTCTGGTTCATGTTGTCTGGAAATCTTCATGTACCTCATTTAAAAAAAATTGCTGGACATTGTATTAGAAATAAAATACAGGAATTTGGAACTAATGTGCTAGCTCCTTTCTCTTGAAAGCCTTTCCTTCTGAGGGTGATACTAGTACTTTAGTACTAGGCCAAAGTTCAGAGTTGACTGGACCACTGAGACTGTAGCCTCATTTCCAACTTGTCACCCTCTAGTGTTCCAGCTTGGGACCTGGGAAGAGGGTAGGTGACAACTTTGTATGTCTGGTCAATACCAGGCTTCAAATTCTGATACCATCCCTCCACCTGCCTGTCCTACCAAGATCATCTTCCATCTGCTGCTTCTAGACTGGTAAGAATCTCAGGATAAAAGAGGTTTAACTTCCTTCCAAATTTTGGAATAGCAAGTCCTCACTATCATTTACTTCTATGATGCTTTTAGGATTTAAAAAAGTCCAAATTTTGTGGTTGACTCGGTGGCAGAATTTGTCAAGTGAATGTTGTGTGATAATTCCAGACTGATGCGATCCTTGACCCTTCCCAGAAACCCTCTTTGCTGCTTGGAGCACCAGCAGCAAAGTGTTCTTTACTGAAAAAGCTGAAGCTCAGAGAAAGTTGATGCCACATCACTGAAACGAAAAGCAGGGAGAGCTAAATGCCTGGCAGACTTGCCCTACAATAGTCAGCTTCTGTTTTTAGCAGGTTTCCCAAGTAATTCTCACAAGCACAGGAGCTGGAGAAACACAAAGATGATTCATGGTCCCTTGTTGGCTCCTGGATGGCAGGAGATGGCAGGAGAGGAGCAGATTTTGGAGACTGTTAAACCCCGACCTGGCTGGATCAGAATTGCTCAGCGGCATGCAGACCACTCTGAGGCAGTGAAGCCCTTTACTCTTGTCCATCCGACTGCCTGGCATTTTTTCCAGCTCTTCTCGTGGTTTCTGTCTCACTTCCTTAGCTCTCCTCAGAACCCCTTCCTGACAAGCCTGTCTTGAGATGGCCCATGTTCTCTGTTCCCTGACCCTGCATTATATTCCCTTATTTCCAACTCATGAGATATATATATTTGTTTTTTTTTTATTTTAATTTTCTGTCGCTTGCTTTTCCTCTAGAACATGAGCCCAGTGGGAGCCAGCAATCTGCTTGCTTTTTTCATCACATTCTCTGAGTCCCTACAAAGTCAATTAAATGGGTTTTGTCTTCTCTTCTGCAAAATATAACACTTGGTTTGGAGTAGTGCAACCTACTTTTTAAGTTTCTTTTCACTGGAAGAAGCTCAAGGCTCTTCTAGCTTATTTTAATACTCTTTCCTTTTGCTAAATTCTTTTCTGAAACTAAGTATGTTTTCAACACTGTGCTTATGGTACAAACTTATTGGTAAAACCAAGAACTAAATTTAAAAGTATACAACCATGCAATTCTGACTCATTAGATCTTTTCTTTTTTGCCCACTATGATCCAATTCTTGTCTGTAGGGATGAACCTTGATTTTTAATTTAATTATCCAGATCTGTTGAACAAACTGACAAACATACTTGTCATATATCAGAGGCACTCAGGGAAGCAACTTTAAGTATTTTTTCCTTTTTGTTTTTCTCTTGTACCTTAATATTTATACTTTTATGATTTTTAGCTGATGGTTAAAACGTTGAATATTTTTACAAAGAAATCCTGTGTCCCAGAGGGTCAGAAATGTACCATGCCAACTTTCAAACTGCAGGGAATAAAAAGCCATATGGTGACATTAAGATAATTTCTTATTTAATATGTTCAATGAAGTATGACAAGTTTCCTTTTACATTTAAGCAATTATCTGGAAGGGGAAGTGAAGAATGACTTTTATAAAAAGAAAACATTTTTAAGCAATGTCCCAGCTGTAACACTGGTCCTTGTAATCATCGCATGAGTTCCTTTACCTAATTCTTTAAGCTTTTTATGTAAGTCATTTTCCATATATTAGTTACTTAATACAATCATCTGGACATTTTCACAGTGATGCTACTTGGATGCATCTGATGAAAATTTGACAATTAACATTAGTAAGTAGAAAGTGCTAAGTTTTATAGTGCATTGTATTGTACGTCGAGAACAACTGTTTAAAAAAGCAGACTTGAAAGATGACATACCAATGGGTAACACCTAGCAATAAATAAGAATTAACTACTTTTTCACACAAAAATATAGGCCAACCTCAAAACCTGTAAGCTAAATGAAAGAAGATAGTCATATTCTTCATGTATGTATGATACCAATTACATGAAATTCTAGGGAAGATAAAAATAACCTTAAGTGGCGGGAGAAATCCCACGTTTGGTTGTCAGTAGAAAGGAGTAATAAATGCAAAATGGCATGAAGACTGTCTTAGGCATAATGGAAATTTTTTATATCTTGGTTGTTTTGATCACATGGGCATATATATTGTCAAGCTCATAAAAATTTATACTTAAATGGGCACATTTTACTGTATGTAAATTATACCTTAAAGTTAATTTGAGAAGATATTTAGTCTTACTTCCCCCAACTTTTTATTATTCCACTTGCTTTTTTCATCAAAACAATTCCAAACCTCATGAAATTCCATCATTACCACATTGCCTGTTATAAATATTATTATTTGCTGGATTAACACTCCCAATAGCAATAGTTATTAGCCATTTTATTATATTATTTATATTACTTATAAACTTCTTCTTTAGCTTTTGATAAAAATGTTTGTATGTAACAATATGTTCCTGAAGCCTTGGAACCAAATTTTTTCATTGATTTGTTCTCATCTGCTAGGAAGTCAGAGATGTGACAAGTTTCATTATTCTAATTTTAAATATCTAGGAAAATGTGCATGGAAGGGGTAGAGCAGATTGGTCAATGCTAATTTCCACATTACTTAGGTTATTACAATTAATTTATTGTGCATAAGCTCTTTTTCTTATTATTGCTTGGAATTCAAATTATATCTAAAATTGGAGCAAATGAAGAGAATCTGGAAAAAGCCCAAACTGTCCTGGAGATGTGACTCGGTGTTAAGGATGCCTGCCCCACATACGTGAGCCCCTGCGTCCCATCCCTAGCACCATATAACCTAAGCAAAGCAATTCCAAATGGAATGACTTATAGTATGCAGCTCACTTTCAAAAATAAAGAATAAACGACATCACAATCCATGCTAGCAGCTTCAGTACAGCTTATTAGCAACCTCCAGTTGTGTACTCGGATGGAGAAAGTCATTATTCCTCTTCGTTAGTTGTAATTCTGGTACTGGTGCCCTTATGAGAACTGTGGTGCAGCTTACTTGGCTAGGATTGATTTGTAGACTCTGGGTCTTTATTGATAACCCTTACTGACTTCATAGAGCCTCATTATGACCAACGTCCAAAACAGTGCTTCACAAAGCAATGTGTTGGTACAAGCATGAGACTTTGCGGACAGCAGACAGAAGAGAGGATACTATTCAATAGGATGCTGGTTGCATAAATCAACAATTACCCCCGAACGCCCACTGTGCGTATGCTCGGTCTCCAACAGCACACACGCAGGTCCCTATTCCTGCCTCTTTTGTATTCCACGGGATTTAAGACCTGTCTTTAGTTCTGATAGTGCCCGAATCAACACAAAAACACTCAAAAACGTGTGGGTTGCTGTTGACCTGGATCAAGATCCTTTCCAACTTTTATAGCAAAATTTAATTTCTGCATAAAAGAATTGTTTCACGAAATAAAATGAAATTTCTTAAATCTCCATTTTTTAAAGGGATGAAGTCTAGAGAATTGTGTGTTTTGGGATTGTGAATGGGTTTAGTGAAAATAATACTGTAGAACTCAGGAAGGCAGTTTTAGACTTGGACTCATGAAAACCAAATTCTTTCTAGAGGAGTCGAGCAAACGACAGCATTCCCTGTAGTGATCACCGGTTCCTAATTTTCACTGTGCTTCTACCCCAGGCCTGCAGAAGCCTGTTGTACTTACCCTGCAGAGTTAGGGGCGGAAATGACAGAAGAGGGTTTCTGTGCCCACGGAATGTGAATTTTGATTAAGATTAAATGAGAAACACAAAAACCTAGTGTGTGTATTTGTGGGAGTACATGCATATCTACTCTGGGGTCACCTGTCTTCAGGAGACAAATATAGAGGTCAGCTAGGGAGGTGGGTGTGTTTAGGGTAATGAGGGGCAAGTAAATTACAAAGTGAAGCAGGGAAAGGAGAGAGACCTTTCCTTGTAGTACAGAAACCAGTGTGACGATGTTCGCTCTCTCTCTCTGCCTGCTTCTATTAGGGAAAATATATACTTATGTCTCTTATGATTTCATTAGCCATTGATATAAACTAACCCATCCATTTTTTTTTCTTTTTTGCATTACTGGGGATTGAACTCGTGACCTCGCACTTGCCAGGCAGGTGCTTATGCCACTGAGCTAAATCCCCAGCCCTCATCCATTATTTTATGGAAGGCAGTAAAATGATATATTCCAGTTCTGTAATTTTTTCATGCATTAACTGAAATCACACCAATTGTTTTTTGCTGCTTCGGGCATTTAGCTACCTATGAATTCCCTCAGTTCCCCTAGACCCTAAACCCTGAAGGAAAGCTTGCATATTGTGGTATAAAATCTCAGAGATGCAATCCAAGAGGAGAATGAGTGAAGGAAAAGGGAAATAAGGCAAGAAGAGAGAAAAGCCAAGGGAGGCGGCATGTTCCTGAGCCGGCACAGCCTCACAGAAATGCACTTCTTGGTGTTTGGCCACGTGGGACTCTCTGAAGCATCCACAGGGGAGGAGACGAACTCACCTGAAGATTTCCTACGTATTATCCCTTATTGGCGAACGTTTGCCTCCAGAGGGGCTTTCTCCTCTAGACTCCGGGAAGAGCTAGCATGTGCAGTGGCCGGATCCCCTGGACAATAGGTGAGCCCAGGAAGTACTAGGGAGAGACGGAGACTTGGCTTGCTGTCCAGATTGGGCATGAGCAGCAGTCAGGATGACCATGCAGCAGGCAGGATGACCCTGCAGCCGCGGTGCCTTCTCAGAACTCAGCCAGACTCGGGGGGCTGCTGAGACAGCTGGTCCTGTCAGCAGAGCAGGCAGGATAGCAGTGGAGATGCTCATTAAACAAGAGGCCAGAACTTGGGAACAGGTAGAGCTGTGCAGAGAGAAAGAGTGTAACCATTCTTCATTTGCACCAAGGTATCATCCGTGTAAGAAAGGCAAGATAAATTGTGTTTTTGCTTTTATACCATTTTTTAGCTTAGTGAGTTGGTTGCATAGATCCTCCAAAGTTGATCACTGAGGAGAGGGGTGAGCATAACATTACGAATTCATGGATTTTTTAAAAGTTTAATTGATTCCCATCCCTGAAGTTTACATTTCACGTAAATGAAATGCACTTTTATAAAGATCTAGTTTGCCCACTGTTTTGGCTGGTGGGAGTCACTGCAGGTAGTTACATGACTCCTGACAGGATTTCAGAGACCTCAAAGTGCTTCCTCCTTTCCTGTGTGACAAGGAATCTTATCCATGTCCTTCCCCAGACTTGGAACCAGTGCTTCCGTGGGGAACAGTATTCCAAACCAGAAAGGTTGGCCAAATGAAAAATTTTGAAAAAAAAAAATGAATAAAGAAACTAAGTTCTCAACAGAAAAACTAAAAATTTCGTATGGGGAAATGGATATCTCTTCTTTTTCCCAAGGAGATAGAAGAGCATTTCTTTAGAGTGACATTTGGTACAGTGAAAACAAAAAGGTGTGTGGGACAGGCCCAGAGTGAGGAGGAAAGGGAGGAAAATCGAGTCTGGAAATTACATAGTAATCAGAGTATGGGTTGTGGGTTGTGTTAACACATCTGAGTCGTATATATAAAATAAGCATGATTGGATTTGTGTGGGACATAATTTTGTGATTTCCTTCATACATAAGATACTGACCTGAAAGCAGCTTTTGAGCTTAGGTGGGTGAGGCAAAGAACGCCTGCAGTGGACACTGGAGAGGGCAGAAGTCCAGGCTGAAGGTCTGGGGAGAGCAGCTGGAAATTACAGTTATTACAAATCACATCTACCACAAATTCTCTCTGTTTCTAGCCTTGATTCTCATCAGGGACCACTCATTAGGGAGGTTCTTCCTCTTGGCTTGTCCCTGACTTAACTGAAGCTTTCTGAGTGGCTGAGTCTCCTAGACTAAAGATCTTTGCTCAGGGTGATGGCTCCCTTTGGGAATTGTCTTCAAACTTATCGTGGTGCAGACCTGTGGCAGCACAGTAAGACTGACCAGCTTTGGATGAGAACTTCCATGGCAAGTTTAAAATAAGATCTGATACATGAGACCAGGTCAGACTGTTTGTTTGAGGACAAATCTGAACATCAGTAACAAAGACACTTGAAACACGGTGGTAAATAATAGTTTTTCCTCCCATGTAGTTGTGGATGGT
The DNA here is from genome assembly GCA_004027455.1 of Hydrochoerus hydrochaeris. Classification (NCBI taxonomy): domain Eukaryota; kingdom Metazoa; phylum Chordata; class Mammalia; order Rodentia; family Hydrochaeridae; genus Hydrochoerus; species Hydrochoerus hydrochaeris. The sequence goes on along the minus strand of PVLA01007524.1, from coordinate 88,991 downwards.
TTCTCTAATATGAGAAATCCAAGGCATAAATAATTTTAAGAGAAAAATAAAATATATAAAATGGGAAACAGCTAGATCTTTCACAAATGGGAAAGAGACCTAGAGATGAAGGAAACAGAGAGCAGAAGTAGAAATAATAGGAATTAAGATGTGTTATATACAGCACATGTACCAACCCCCCATGATGAAGGTAATCCTTATGTATTGCAAACGTGTAATAAAAATCGAAAAATTCAAAATATTACAAATAAGAGAATAAAGGGCTAACAAACCTGAATGCATGAATGAGTAAAAAGATTAGGAGATTAAAAATGGCAGAATGGAGGCTGGTAGCAAAAGAAAGAAAAGCAAACTTTCCAAATATGGGGAAAGAAATGAGCACAATAGTCATAATGATAAAAGAAATTCTCCATGACATATCCTAGTCAAAATTCCAGTAGTCTAACACAGGCCAGAATCTTAAAAACTGTCAGAGAAAAGTAACAAATCACTAAAATGGTAAACCCATTAAAAATTACAGCAGTCTTCTCAACAGAACTCTTAAAGGCCAGGAGAGGGTGGAGTGGCTGGGGTTTTTTTGTTTGGTTTTGTTTTTGGTACCTGGGATCAAACTCATAATTACACGCTTGCAAGGCAGGTGCTTATGCCACTGAGCTAAATCCCCTGCCCCTGGACTGGATGTTTTAAGCCCTAAAAAAGTCATTTCCAACAAAGACTGATATATTCTGGAAAACTATCTTTCAAAATTGATGAAATAAGGCATGGCAAAAATGAAATAGTCATCTTTGAGTCATAATGAAATACAAAGAGTAAGAAACTCATGACCCCAAACCAGGACTCCAAAAAATTTTCAAGAATATCTTTGAAATAGACAATGAAGCTAACAATGCCAAAAAATCTAATGGGATCAATACATCAGGAAGAGTAAGCAATTAAGCCAAGGGGAAAAAGGAATCAGTAACAGTAAAATAATGCAGTGACGGGAATAAGTCTATACCTTTCAGTAATAACTCAGTGTGAGTGACCTCATCTCTCCAGTTAAAACACACAGACTGGAGATTGGATTAAAAAAGACTCCAACTGTATACTGTACGTAAAAATCATATTTAATCAAAAAGACACAGACTAAAGAACAAAAGATGAGAACAACATTCCATGCAATGAGAATCTGAAAATAAACAGCAGTATCTATACTATTTTCAGACAAAGTAGAATTAAAGCCAAAACTGATCAGAAGCAGAAAAGGTCACTACCTATTGGTTTAAGAGAATAATTCAAAAGGAGGTGATAGAAATTATGAATACATATGCACACAGCACTAGTGCACCCAACCTAATAATTGGAACTTATAAGACGAATAGTACTGTTATAAATCAGATGACCCAACTGTAGTACAGGACCTCAATACCTCATTATCACAAATAGATCAACTAGACAAAAAAAATCAATGTTTTCAAACCTTAGAACAAATGCACTTGACAGATATCTACAGAGTGTTCCCCTCAACAACAGAATACACATTCTTCTCAGCAGCACATGTAATTTTTTCCAAAATAGACAACATAATAACCCATAAAGTGTTCTTAAATAGCTACGAAAGAAGCAGAATTTTCCCTTGCATATTGTCAGATCATAAGACAATGGAATTAGAAATCAACAGCAAAAGAAACCATAGGGATTATGCAAACACAATAACCTTGAATAACCAGTCACAGTAGAAATCAAGGAAAAAATTAGTTTCTAGAATTAAATAATAATGTCACTACACATGCAGAATTTATGAGACACAATTAAGAGGGAAGTCTATAGTTGTGAATGCCTACATCAGAAAAATAGAACAATCTGAAACATATAACCTAAGGGTATACTTCATGGTCCTAGAAAAACAATCTGAAGTCCAAATCTAGTACAGGGATGTAAAATACCATCAGAGCAGAAGTTAATGAAATTGAGACTAAAAAATATAAACAATGAATTGAAGAGCTGATTCTTTGAAAGAATAAAATAGACAAATCATTAGCAACCCATAGCTAAGACCACTAGAAACAGCAAAGATCCAAATCAGTGCAATTAGAAATAAAAAAAAGGTGAATCACAAAGACAATACCAAAATCCAGAAGACTACTAGTAGCTACTTTGAAAATCTATATTCCAATTGGAGAATTCAGAATAAACATACAGACTTCTAGATATATATGAATTACCAACACTGAACCAAAAAGATATAAAAACCTTCAATAATCCAATAACAGTCCAAGAAATTGAAGAAGTAATAATAATACTCTACCAATTAATAAAAGCCTCAAACATAATGAATTCTATGAGAGCTTCAGGGAAAATTTAACACAAATATTCCTCAAACTTTTTAATGAAATCAAAAGGGAAGAATTGCTGCCGAAATCACCCAGGCTCCAACACCAGTTAAGAAGACCCAAAATATTTCACCAAAAGACCATATGGAAGGATGCAAAATCCATACATGAAAATAACAGCATTCCTATGTGCTAATAATGAACTCACTGAGATAAAAATTAGTAAAATGATACTGTTTCCAAGAAAAATGACTTAGGAATTAACCCAGCCAAGGAAGTGAGAGACCTTTACAATGAAAATTACAGTGCTCTGAATAAGATCAGATAGTACATCCGAAAATGGAAAGATATTGCTTGTTCCTGGATAGGAAGAACCAATATTGCCAAAATGGCCATATTCCAAAACTGATATATATATATATATATATATATATATATATATATATAGTGCCAATGAAAACACCAATAGAATTCTTCATAGAACTAGATGACAATTTTAAAAATTCTTATGGAACCAGAAGAGACCTAGAGTTAAAAAAATAGTCCTAGGATAAAAAAAAGCAAAGCAGGAGTCATCACAACCCCAGATTTCAAGTTATATTACACAGCTAGGGCGATTTTAAAAAACAGAAAAACAGCATGATATTTGCACCAAAAACAGACATGTGGATTAATGGAACAGAAGAGAGGGTACAGAAATAAACCCAGGCACATTCAGGCATCTGATCTTTGAAAAAGAGGCCAAAAATATTCATTGGAGGAATGACAGCCTTTTTAACAAATTGGCGAAATTAGCTATACACATGCAAAAGATTAATTTGCCCGTATCATTTGCCATGTACTAAATTAAAATCAAAATGGATCGATGACCTAAATGTTAAAATAGAAACAATCTGCTGAAATATAAAGTAGGTAAAACTCCTGAAAACGTAAGTATAGACAAGGACTGCCTGAGCATAAGCCCAATTACAAAAGAAACAACATCAAAAATCAACAAATGGAACTATTGCAAATTTTAAAAATGTCTCCACATCAAAGGAAGCAACCAACAGAGGGAACAGACAGTCTACAGAATGGGAAAACATTCTTTCCAGCTATACCTCAGGGAACTAATATGTGGAATATATACAGAACCAAAAAAAATAGATCCCCCCAAGTAAAAGACCCAATCTAGAATTGGGCATCTGAAATGAACAGACACTTCTTAAAAGTACAAAAGGCCAATAAGTATATGAAAAATTCTCAGCTTCTCTGACCATTCAATGCAAATTAAAATGACATTGAGATTCCAGAAAGAATGGCCACCAAAGAAATCATATGCGGGCAAATGCTGCTGGGGCTGTGGGGATAAAGCAGCGCTTCTCCATCGTTGGTAGGAGGGTAAACTAGAGCAGTCACTATGGGTATCAGTATGGAGATTCCTTAAAACACTAAAATTAGAAATTCCACTCAACCCAGCTATTCCCCTTCTTGGTTTCTTCTCAAAAGGGTTAAAGACATCATGTTACAGTGATATATGCATTTCTATGTTTATAGTAGCACAACTCATAGTAGCTAAATCTTGGAAGAGACCTATTTATCCAAAGATAGATGACTAAGAAAATGAAGTTATTTATGCGTAGTGGAAGGTCCTTCTGCCGTAAAGAAGGATAGACAAGTCGTATATAGGGAAATGGATGCTCCGTCAGACCACAATGTTAAGTGAAATAAATTAGACTCGGGATCTTAAACATTGTATGGTATATCTTATAGGAAAAATTTGAAAGATAAATAAAAAGCAAAAAAAAAAAGACTGATAATGGGAAACAGGGAGATAGATATTTTGCAGAAGGGAGGAGAACCAAGAGATAGAAGCGGAGGAGAAGGAAAGGGGGTACAAAGAATTAAGATATGCAATCCCCACAATGAATGCAATCATTATTTATTGCAAACACTTACTAATAAAAACTGTTAAAAAAGTTGCAGAAAGAGCATTGCAGCAGGTCAGCAGCAGGAGGACCAAAGCTACTGCGGGTGTCAGCTTGGCCATGCCTCAAGATTTCAAGTACACGGGGCGCCCCTTGGGGCCTCGTTAAAATGCAAGTTCTATGTTAGCAGGGCAGGGCAGGTCCGGGGCAGGGAGCCAGGACCCCTTGGTGAGCAGTTGCTGCCCACCCTGGAGGAACAGTGCTTCTGGTATGGCTGTCTCCTTGCCAATGCTGGGACACTGCAGAATCCAGGACAGCAGGGCAACGAATTCAATGCCGGCCTGGTGGGGGGCCCAGATCACTTCTGCTCTTGTTCCTCTGGTGAAAACTCCCCAGCCACACCTATCTGCAAGAGAACTACCAGTTTGTGACTGTCGAAGAGCACTGAGAGGATGTTGGCAGACAGGTCACAGTCTGTCGCAGTCCCTGCCATGTGAGACTGTCCAAAATCCCCTCACGTGAGACCCAGAGAACTGTGCTGGTCACCAGGCTGGAAAGGAGGACCCAGGAGTGTCTGGGAGGCTTTCCAGAGCTTTCATAGCACAGCATTCCTTCCTGCTGGGCATGCTTGGAAAGCACCCCTCCAGCTCCAGGAGGGGGACAACGCAAGCGTACACTCTGTTTCTACTCCTTCGGACCTGGATGACCAGGTGATGTGCCTGCAGTTTCTGCTTGTTTAATGCTTCCTGTTTCAGAGAGAATAAATTGGTCCTTCAAACCCATTTTCCCAGTATGCCAGTGAAGACTGACTAGCTACGGATCTGCTATGGGGCAGATTTTCTGTCTGATGAGAGACAGGGGGTAATCAAGGACTCCGGGCAGCTGGCAAGATGCAAAAGCAGCCTGAGACTCATCTTGGAATCCTGAGACATTTATAACAAAGCCCCGGGTTATTTCACAGACAAATGGCAGCATTACTTTGTCAAACAGCTTAAGGATATTGAATGAACAACTTATTGTTCATGGGTAATGATATTAGCACTTCTATTTTTATTTACCTGATGGAAAGTGTCTGGCCTACTCACCTAGGGGAATTTTCATTTCCTCATAGTCTTCTCAATAGTCAAGCAAATAAAATAGAATTCACTAAAAATGAAACGATATAATCTGCTTTAGCCGAAAGGCTAGAAGGGCAAACAGTAATCAAGAAAGCATTGCATGGCTGTTACATGTTTCATACACAAGCGTGAAGGGAAGGATAGGTGTTTTCAAAAACTGTAGAAGACTGAATTCTGTGTGGTTCCTGAGACAATCTGAGACATGGCAAGAAGTGCAGGAAGCAAGGGATTCTCCCTTGGTTTTGATAAATATTCTACCCAAGATCAGAAGCTTGCCACAGCTAGTACCAGAATTCCTGTCCCTCTCTCTCTCTCCGTCTCCCTATCCCCATCAGCAGGGACTTCCTAGGGTTTCTAGATAATCTTTCCACCATTTACTTCAGCCGGGGGAAATGTTTTTGGCCCAGACAATCCCTCTTCCCGATTGTGAGCTTTCCCACTATGGAATTTGCCCAGGAACCGCATCCCATTTTGCCAGCTCCATTCCCTTCCACTCTTTGTTTTTCTGTTTTCTCACATATTGTTTCCTTTTCCCTATCTACTGCTGAGATTCTACCATCTTGACTAACCTCAAGATGAATCGAAGTGTATGACAGTGCACCGCAATTGTACACTATGAAGTAGGATGTTATTAACCTTGAAGAACTTTATTCTCACGTGAAAAGTAGAATTTTATTTTGTTCAAATACATATGGAGAAAATCTTCCATATGTGTTTTACTGGGGGCCTGGCCAAGATCCCCAACTGCCTGCTGGCAAAAGGATGAAATAAACAGGTTTATTAATGCATGAAGTGGGGCTGGGCCTTCAGGGCCCCAGGATGAGCAGAGATAAACCCTCCTTGCCAGCCACTATTTGTTGGGTGCATATAGTGATAGGAGAGGCTAACAGAAGTTCAAGGTCAATGGAAGACTCAGAGGTCCATGACTCATCTGGCAGTGGGTAATCTTGGGATGACTCAGGAGGGTGGTGATGATCTTATGCTAAGAAGGGTCTTGCCCTAGAGGGCTTTTTAATCTTAGTGGTTTTAGTCTAGTCTTCGTGGGTGGGAGAGGGTAGCTCATTTCTAAAGAGTTAATGGGAAATCTCAAAAGGGTGATACTGATAATCCCAAGCCTCCATTTATCCCTTGGGGAAGTCTGTAAAATTAGCCATTGTGAATTTGTGGTTCCCAACAGTTTTTAAACAACATATATTTTAAAGTTTGATTTCCCATGTGAAATTAACCCATATATTCTGTGTGTTACAAGATGGCTGTAAAACAGGAGTGAAAAATGAAGGCAAGTAGAATTACCAAAGTTCACAAGTGAGAAGTGTTAATATCTGCAAACAGCACATCACTAGGAATTCTCAGTGGCATGGACTTCTGGTTCCTCTGTTGTTTCTTTTATGCTGAGTTATGGCACTGAAGTAAACTGTGAATTACAGAAAACTGAGAGGAGGCATTCTCAGTGTTGACCTGTATGACTCTGCTTTGCTTCTCTGTCCATGAGGTTGAAAGTGCTCTTACAGTACTCATTTTAGCTCGTGAAAAGAGGGCTCTCATCCAGATCTATCAATCCTGGTTGATGTTAAGGAATCAGATTTTGGCTTCCAGGCAAAGCAAACTCAGAATAAATGAGACAGAAATAGCTGCATGGAGAGGATATTCATTTGCTTGGGGGACACTTCCATCTGCTTGAGTCGGTGCCCAGTAGCCTCCTGTGTCTGTGAGGGGTGGGTTCCAAGATCCTCAGCAAATGCCTGAAACCACAGGTAGTGGTCAATCTTAGATATAATATGTCTTTTCCTATGTATACCTGCAACATAGCTCAATTTATAAATTAGACAGATAAATATCAAAATTTAATAAAACAGAACTGTCACCATATAACAAAAGTCATGTGAATGCGGGGTCTCTCCCGAAATATCTTATTGTGTCACCCTTCTTGTGATGGTGTGAAGTGATAATGCCTATGCACTGGGAGGCCAGAGACCGATACAGGTGTTTAATGCAGCGTTGACTTTCTCCATCTATCTCAGGAAGTAGTTCTAAGCAGCACGATGAAGCATCCCACCACCCCACCCAGGACTTGAATTATCCCTTCATCCAGCGTACCCACATTGTATGTGCTGCCTGCCTATTCACTACTTTCTAGCTCTCTTGGTCATCAGAGCTACTATCACGATATCACAGTCTTGGTCTTCAAGTAACCCTCAGAGCACTTGGCAGCCAAATTGTTTATCTTTAGCATTTCCATTAATTAAGCCCAAAGAGCATAACACTAGGTTTCACAAACACATCCTTTACTTTTCTACTGTAAATTTTTACTTTAGCATAATAGTAACTGGCTCTATGTCTCAGTACCTTTGTCTGAGAGACATACAGGAAGTAATCTGTTTACCCACTTGCATGATGTGCAAAAGTGTCAAATCAGGATTATCACTGACATTATGTCTGTCTCACAGGTTTGGTGTATGTTTACCTGAGCATCACAGAGGGAGTAGCACACCCACACCCACTTTAGGACTTGTTGTTAAAAAGTTTTCATTTGATTTCTCTGGCAGAAGTAGCCTAAGTCAGTAAAATGGCAGGTGAAAAACCAGGTTTGTAAATTTTGGAGGATGTCACAAGTGAATAATCAGATTACTCATGCATGGATGATAAAGATTACCCATTATGGTAAAATACATGTTTTCATAACAAAAGAGTGGTGCAGGTTTTTGATGATGATGATGATGATGATAATGATGACGACATTGGCATTGGCCATATGAGCCAAAGTTCCTGTGACAGTAAAGTGGAGCACAAATCAACTGATACAGACACAGGGAATGAGGACCTCCTTGATTCAGATGATAAAGAAAACAGTAATGTGAATACATAATTAACTAGCTGAAGTGTTGAAAAATTGTACATGATCAAATGGAATAATGCAATCCTAGAACTAGGTCTGAAAATATAGTGAAAGTCTTAACAGGTGAAATGTATCAGACAGAATACAAGCACTGCCATTCAGTGTTGAAAATTGTAAGAGAAGAAATGTTGCAAGATGCTATGAAATGCAGAACAGCTGAAATACAAGTAAAACATTCTGCATGCACCAATAGCCATGTTCAAAACTGGGTTTATTGTGACACCTCACTAGCTGAACTGAAAGCATTCATAGGGTTGCTGTACTGAGAGAAGGAATTTCTCATGGTAACCATAGGAATGTAAAAGACAGACAGAAAAGTGATGGGTCAAGATAGGGCATAAAAATTTATGCCCTTAAAGATGTAAAGACTTTCCATGCTTTCAATTTAAAAATTTATCCTCAAACTTAGCCACCAGGTCCTTATTCGTATAGTAATAAACTAAACGATGTTATGAACAGACTTGTTGCTAGCTTCTCCTGAACTAACTGGAAGGTGACATTTGATAATTGCTTTACCATTTTCCCATTGAGGTTACATTTGCTATTAGATGACAAGTTGACCAGTGTAGGAACTATGTGCAGGAACAAAGCAGAAATTCCAAAGGAAATGTTGTAACTTTAAAACAGAATCCGAGCTGAGGATATGGCTCAGTGGCATAGTGCCTACCTGGAAAGTGTGAGGTCATGAGTTCTGATTCCTAGAACAAAAAACAAGCAAACAAAACAAATCACAGAGAATTGTATAGTACAATCTTTGGATCTGAGAAAGATTTACATTGGCTTCATATATTATAAAGAAAAACAAACTAATATTGCTGATGTCAACATTGTACCATGATGGAAATATTTGATAGGGAAACAGCAACAAAACAGAAACCTGAGATGGAAAGTTTCTACAAATCAAAGCGGAGCAGATGTTGATGAGTTATGCAGCCACTGTGATGTCACTTGAAACACAAAGCATTGGCCAGGGGTTGCATTTTACTCAATCCTAAACATACGTGTCATAAATCATTCAATAGTTTACAAAGAAAATAGTAAGTGTGAAATGTCATGGAAAAGTTTTTTTTAGAAGATTGGGACTAGAATTTGTAAGAGATCATTTACAGCAGAGGAAACACAAAATGTTTCTGCTCAGGGAACTATGCCAAAAAATAAATGTAGACCACACTGGTGAACTGACAGGTGGATGGGAAGGCACATCATTCCAAGACCCATGACAGCAACAAGAAAACCAAAAAGATGTCAACTGTGCCCTACAAGGAACAATAGGAAAACAAAATAGATGTGCTGTCAGTGAACTCTTGTCATAGAGTTCTATTGGTATTTTTATTATAGTACACATACGTTTTTATTTCTGATGTTATCGCCTAGGTTTTGTAAGCAAGTACACAGCTGATGCGAAAATGTTGACATCTACTTTAAATGCCCAATGTGTATGAAAAATTTAATACTTTATTGCTATTTTATATTCATATTAACTACACATTGCATTATATAATAGGAACCTCCCAACAACAATAACAAAAAAAAAAAACAAGACCAGCAAGATGTCAAGTATGTCCTACAAAAGACCAGGAAAGCAAAACACATACACTGTCAGGATATGCAACGCGTGTGTGTGGACCACACTATTACATGTGTATAAACTGCCTGAGGTGTGATAACTGAGATATTATTTCATAGAGTGCTATTGGTCTGTTCATTTAGTTCATGTAGGAATTTGTTTCTGTTGTTCTTTTTTTAGGCTTCGTATAGCAAAAACCATTCAACGTTGAAAATGTTGATGCTTTTTGATAAATAGTAAATGTCAAAAATGCAATACTTTATTTTTGGGATTTTGTTTTCTGTGAATCACTCATTAATCTAATACTCAACATTAAAATTAGGCATCAATAGAAATATTCTAAAGAATAAAGATGGGTTTGACACCCCTGTGTTTATGAGACTTTATGACAAAAATGTGTTATGCTCAAGAGCATTTCAGAGCACGACTGACTGGCAACAGCTGAGAACCACAGAAAGTGAAGCCCTGAATGGGAGTGATGCAGATTAGAAAATACTGTGTGTGATTGTACTTTAGCGCTTTTATTTGGGGATAATTTTAGATGTGTAGAAAGTTGCAAATATTGTATAGAGTGTTTCTATCTCCTCTTCATCTGCTTCTCCTCGTTTTAGTGTCTTACAGAGCCATGATATATTTGTTCAAACTAAGAGGTTTACTCTGGAATTCTGTTAACTGCAGGCTTCATTTATATTCCACTGGCCTGTTCCCTACTGTGCTTCGTTCCAAGGCCCTGCTCACTGAACCGCATTGCATGTGTCTATAGTACATCTTTACTCTCCTCTGGGCTCTGACAGTTCCTTAGCCTTTCCTTGTTCTTCATGACCTTGACAATGTAGAAGAGTACTAGATATTTTGTTGGTTCCTCCAAAGCTTTTGGTTTAGATAATACATACAATCAGGGGCGGAGATAATATAGACTCATCGCTGGTGGTGTGAACCTTGATCACCTGGTGGGGTAATAGGTGCTGGGTTTCTCCAGGGTACTATTTCTATTACTATTACTCCCCTCCCCTTGCCACAGTCTAACCCTTGGGAACAAATTACCAAGTCACACCAGAGACGAGGGAGTTCCACACAGGTTACTGGGAGTTCTTGTCTCTTCTCCTAAATTTATTTCTTCATTTATTGGCATCAACATAGACCCATGATATTCATGTTATACTTGGTTATTACCCGATGTTACATTATGTTATTGCTCAAATGGTTCCAGATTTATTCACCAGGAGCTCTTTCAGGCTTGCTTCTGTGTGCCTTTCAGATGCCTCGTTCTTAAATTTCTACTTAGTTTTTGAGTTCTTCCTTCTTTCCAGCACTGAGAGATACTCCAGATTCAGCCTGCACTTTTGCTGCTCTATAATCTACCATTTACTAATTAAGCTCGGCTTCATTTGATTGGAGAATTCCACCATATGCTTAACACAATTCTAGAAAATTGACCTGCACAGTATTGCTTATAGAGGGAACTTTGGCACCAGTGAATCTACTTCGGGCCTAGAGCAGTGGTGGTAAACCTATGGCATTCAGGCTGTGTTTTTACATCAAAGATGTTAATGCAAAAGTTGTATTTTCTAACCTAAAACCTCAATATTCAGATTTAATTGCAAGGTTGACACTGCAATTAACAACTGGGTTTTGGGTTACAGTGGCACTCAATCTGTACAAGGTTCACCTGTCACAAGCTTAGAGGATCAAATGACAGTATTATCTAATGTTCCTACAAGGGACCTCAGGGCATGGATCCACAGGGTTTGGTACTGTGTGTGAGGTGACAGGGTACCACTTACTGCCTTTCAGAATTGAAGCAAGGAATGCAAATCTTTTTGACCATTTTCTCAACAGAAACCAGGATGCCTGACTCAAATATATATGTAAGGCAGATAGTTGTCTTTCTTTCTTTCTTTCTTTCTTTCTTTCTTTCTTTCTTTCTTTCTTTCTTTCTTTCTTTCTTTCTTTCTTTCTTTTAACCTGCAGTTGTTAGTCTTCCTAAATTAATCTTAATGCCTCTACTGTCAACAGTTGTTTCGGTTAGAAATCTCTCTCTATTTTCAGTCATAAATCATGGTTGGAAGTTGCGTCTGTGGAGTTATAAACAAACAGTGGCCTGGAGAAGCTCTGTGGAGGAAGGCTGAGTCATGATGTATCTTCTGCTAGTGGAAAGGGATGATAAGGAAGGGAACTTGCTCGCTGGTATTATGAAATAGATGACTTTGGTCAAAATGTTATTTAAGCTTCTAAAGAACTTACTATTTTTACAGAAGAACAGCCTGTTGATTACTGTTTTGTTTTATTTACAGGATTGTAGAAAATTCAAAGGAAGGACTAACTACAAGCCATTTTTCTCTGCTTCTTACACACACGCGCGTGCGCGCGCACACACACACACACACACACACACACACTCATCCTTCATCTTTACATCCTCACCCATACATTGCACATTAGCTCTATATGCTCTTGCCCCTGGAAGCAATTAGCAGTGACTGAAGAGGAGGTCTAAATTCTGAGGAATGAGGGTGTACACTGATTGTCTGAAAGAGACGGGAGGTTATGCATGACCAGGAAGAAATAGACTAGGATTGAATTCCCAGAAAGGTCATCCTGGAGCTATTGAGATGTCCATCTGGTGTGACATAGGGTAGCGTAGGGTGTCTGCACATCAACTTGTGGACAGTTAGAAGGCCCGCTGAGAAGGACAGCACTGCAGCGTGCTCGAGCTGCAGGAAAAGAAGCAGTAATAGTAACATCCAGAAACCAAAAGCTTCTTGTGGGCTGCCTCCATAACTCTGAGGGGAAGGAACCTTGAAAATGACAAGGGTACGTCAGCCTTGGCAATGATGGATGTGGACCAGAACTGCTTTTGAATAGGAAAGTGAGGAGAAATTATAGCATCTGAATTGGACAAGTGACATTCATGATTCACAGGGCTCAGATAGAGTTGTGCTCCTGGCCATGATTTATTGTAGTGAAAGGGTACCAAGGACAATCTATAAAAGAAAAAATGCACGGGACAAAGTTCAAGGGGACCAGTCACAAGCTTCCAAGGCCTCTTAGTGAAGTCATACAAGGTGTACTTAATTCCTCCAGCAATGAGTTGTAGCAATACGTGTAATACTGCAAAAATTACACAGTGTGCAGAATTTTTATTAGAGGTCTATCCATTGGCAGTTCTGTCTGTCCCATACCCAAATTCCTAACGCCCATGACGAAGGCATGTTCTCATAGAAATAGTTTAGACTGTGTGAGACAGTCTTGTCAATTAGTAGAGTGAATCAATGAGTGGTAAGACTCTCCTCCAAATCTAAATTCTCTGACACCAGCCACAGACCAACCTTGCTAGCAGGACTCCTGAGAGATCACATCATGTGAACTCATTTTGTACAGCATGGTCTTGGATTCTGTGAGGGTTAAGACATGTGAACTGAGGAATCTTGGCCCTATTCTGACTCCCTCTGAGAATATATGAACACCACTGAGATTCCGCTGGTCATTTGTCTCATCTGTATCTGCAGGATTTTTAATCTGTGGAGGAAACTGAGTAACAAAATAGAGAGGCTGAGGCCACCACTGATCAGATTTCCACACAGGCAAATCCACTTACCGTGACCAAGAGGATCGTACAAAGAATGACCACTAGGGCTCGTGACAGGCTGCAGAGGAAGGGACTTCTGAACACTCAAGGAAATGTTTTAGGAGCGTGTGAGAAGATGGTTGGAGAGGAAGGGATTTTAACTAGGTAGACAGGCCATTTCACAAGCGAAGATAAATCATATGTGAATATTGATTATTTGGTTTAACCAGAGTAGAGCGTGAAATGAATCCAGCCGGGTTAGGACAACGGAAAAGGGCAGTTTGTCATCGATTGTTCTTAGATGTGAGGGATGAGGAGCAGCTGGAAGTTATATGTTGAGTTGAAAGATGAGGCGTTCAAACCCTATGTGAGAGAGAAGCTATGCTCTAAAGTAAGGGAATGAGACACCAAGGTGTACTTTGTACATAGTAAGATAAACAAAGAAGCTTGTATGGAAATAAACCAGGAAAAAGTAAAGACTTAATGTTAAAAATAAAAAGAGGGGAGCTAAACCTTCCCAGTTTGGGCAGTGAAAATAATAGATGAAGAAAAGGAAATGCCATCCATTGACATGTGAGTAATCAAAACGTGGAAGGTCCATATAAGGTGGCACATTATTCAACTGTAAAAAGTAATGGAACTTGGATGCAACAGGCATAAACATTGAGACTTTACTGATGTTCCTGAAAAATGACATAAGTGCTTTATGATGGTGGATCAAAAAATAGGTTGATGTGTTTATAACATAGACTGTTTGTGGTAGTAAGGAACTGTGATGGTATAATGCCAAGAACCTAAATAAAAGACTACTTGTTTTTAATGGGAGAAAGTGCCAGATTCGGCATCCATATATGTGGGTTCTAGTTTTTTCTCTGGATTAATTACTTGAGCATGGATAAGTCACTTCTCTTGAGCCTTAATTTCATGCATTTACCTTTAATCTAAAATATGGAAAGTGTTCACTGCATTTCTACTTTTAGGAGTCATCTTTAAAGTTCACGGCTGTTCATGCTGTCTAAAATTATCAGTAGCTCCTCCACCTTTGGGTCTGCATGATTGACAGTCAGCCCAAAGGCCAGTCTTTCTTTCCTTGCCAACAAAGGTCACCATCCACTGCGTACCTGGCACTGACTGGGCAGCTTCAGGAAAGTAAGGAATGTGTGTTACCATCTTTGCCCATGGGACTAAAGAGGATGCTTGCTAGGTGGGAAAGTTTTCCTCCCTGAGGAGGAGAAACTTGTGGAGCACAAAGCAGCTATTTCTCACTGTGAGGGTTAACTTTCTGTCACCTTGAGTGGTGGTGAGACATGGCTCCTGGTGTGTCTGGGAGGGTATCTGTTAAGAGCAGCTTTGAATCGGTGCACTCAGTGAGGTTTGGGACTCTCTGTGATGTGGATGGACATCATCAAAACTACTGAGGGTCTGGGGAGAATAAAAAGGTAAAAGAAGACTCCACTTTGGGGTGGATTTTTGGAGCTAGAACATCTTCTTTTACTTTTTCTGCTCCTAATTCTCAGGCTTTCATATTCTGGACTGGATTCTACATCCATTTTCCTTATTCCTTGATCTTTGTACTTAGATTGAATTATACCACCAGCTTTCCTGGGGCTGTGGTTTGTAGATGGCAGATCACAGGCTTTCAGCCTCCACAATTTCATAAGCTAATTTCTATCATACCACCATGCGCTTATGTCTCTCATCCTATTGGTTCTTTTTCTTTGAGAAACTCTCCTTTATGCTGTCCTTGAAGTGTCACCAGCTGCTTTTCAACCATGAAGGGGCAAGTTGAAAAGATTAGTCAGCAGGCATAACAGTACCTGTAATCCTAGCACTTGGGAGGCTGAGGCATCATGAGTTCGAGGCCAGCCTGGGCTACCTATTAAGACTTTGTCTCAAAACAAAATAAAATAAACAACAACAACAACAAAACCAGCCAATACCTCAAAGATTGCCAAACAAACTCGGAAAGCCTGGATCCTTGGAGTCATTCCTGAGTTTGGAATTCTTTACTTTAGAACTTCTCCTAATAGTACTGATCACCTAAGCCACTTTTGGATGGATATTTTGCATTTTTCAGGCAAAAGAATTCTAAGTCGTATAGTTTACTTTCTGAAAGACACAACCTTATAAAATCAACTTCCTCACATCCGCATGCAGTCTAGTACCCTGCTCCTGTGTACTTTGCCCCGGTCATCTCCTATCCCAATGGGTGGACTGTCCATGCTCCTGTATAATCTGTGTGCAGATTCTATCTTCTGCTGCTGCTTCCAGAATATTGTGCTCTTTTCTGATTGCTAATATTTCCCCCTGTCTTCTGGAGTATTCCCACCAGCAACCTCTCCCATTCCACACGCACAAACAGCAAAAACCTCTTTGGAGTCTATCTTGCAGTCCAATTCCACTTAACCTTCCTATTCTCTCTGGGCCCCATGTCTGCTGCTGTTCAGGGACAATTATCCAAGTCACCAAAGACTTCCCTCTCGCCAGCCAGGCAGTGATTCTCGTTCTCCAGCACCCATCAGGACCACTGGACAGAACAGCTTCTCTCGTGTTAAAATAGTTTATTCACTTGTCTGTCACTGTAGCTTTCTCTCTTGTATCTTTCTACACACCAGAACTCCTTCCTGGTCTCTCTTGTGGTTGCTTTGTGAATGTTGGAGTACCTCAGGCCTAAGCCTTCAGATCGCTCCTACCTAGCTTCCTTAGGTGATTTTATTTAATGAAAGTCCTTTTCTACAATGATGTATCCCAAATATTTCCAGCCAGAATGACAGTATATTCACTGTCTAATGGGTTTCTAGGTCTGACTGATAACTCAAATTTAACAGTCTCTCAAAGAATAGCATGAGCCGAGGATTTAGCTCAGCAGCTGCCTGCCAAGTTCAAGGTCGAGTTTGATCCCTGGTATCAAAGAAAAGAAAAGAAAGACAGATAGAAAACAAAGATAGATAGAAAGAAAGGCATTGATTTTACCTTAAAACTATTTTTCTTATTTTTTATTCTCAGTAAATGACACCCCCATGATTTCATAATTCATGGCTAAAGAGTTTAATGTCAACCTTAAGGTATTTGTTTATTTATTTATTTGATCAGCACATGCTTTTGGATTCTACTTCTACCTTCCTTATCTAGCCACGATCAGCTCTCACCCATATTATTGCAACAGATTCTAAATCAGCTGAAGATGAAATTTGATTTATGAGGGTATCGTTCGCAAAAGCACTCCTCTCGCGGGCTAGAATTCTTCATTTTATAGGGGTTATTTAACACCACAAACAAGTAAAGCAATCAGCTGGATGTTAAATCTCTTTTCCAGCATGATCACAATCAGGATTATTGATGGCTTTTTTTTCCTCCCTAACCCTTTCATGAATGACAATAAAATCTAGAACTATCCTCACTGTTCCTGAAAGATTGCTCCTGATTCTTAATAATGCGTTGCCAAGACACCACGCCACTACCCATTTAATCTCACAATCATGCTACCTTGGTTCAACGTTCATACCTCCCGGCTTTAATAAGCTGGAGGGAAACTGCCATCACACCAGGCAGCCACCGCCTGACCCTTGCTTGGCTCCTCACAGCGCTGAATACTGTGCCATGCATTAAATATTGAGCAGCCTATCTGCAGTTTAAGCAAACGGAGGTGATCTTTTCAGAATGTCTGGTGGGTCCTCGCTGCAACTGAAGATGACCTGCCTGCTTCATTAAACATCAAGGCCGCTTTTTGGTGTGGTACCACTCACTGCCCTTCATCATGACAGGCAAGTGGAGCAGAGTAGGATCCCTTTATGGTGCAGGAAAACTGCTACCGTCTCTTCCTTCATGATCTCTGGCAAAGGTGGCAGGGAAAGGGTGAAACATCAGAAAGATGATTCTGATTCACATGAAACTGGCACATAGTCTCAAGAAACAAGTGTGAGAACATTCAAATATGTAGGATGTTTGGCCATAGCGTGTGACTATTTATTTCACACATGGATTGCGCTCCTTCTGTCTCCGTAGTTTTGATGAAAATGTGAGAGATTTGTAAGGGCTTTATCTAAAATCGTTTGTAAAGTTGCACTGATATTCATATTAGCTATGACCTAAAAAGCCGCTAAAAATTAAATCTGCCGTTGTAAACTTGCTCCTTTATATCTGACACTTTGGTCCCTCTAAATTTACAAAATTATTATTTAAATATTTTTATTATTTTGTCAGAGTGTCTTACTGGTCCACATTTGATGTTGGTTGTCAACTTCAACTTTTTAGAATATTTATTCAAATGTCTCCAAGAAAGATTTGATTGTACTGAAAATGCAAAGCCAGTGTTCAGCTGACCTAGTTAAATCATAATGAAAGTATGAATTTCTGTGAAAGGCCTGGAAATTGTACTCCCATGTTTTTTTTCCTCACCAGTAAGACTTATTAAAAATGTGAAGTTTAAACAGATTCTTGGACTGGAAGTTCAGATCTATCCGCTCCTTTGACTTTAGCATGCTCTCAACTTCCATAGATTTTTCCAGAACTACTACCTTCCCCATGATACTCCACGAGTTCCCTCCATCTGAACTGTGCTTCTTCAGTATTTTTATATTTCTAATAAAGACACATAAAGAGGAGAAATAGATTGGCAACTCTTTTTATGTCTTTTCCAATCATGACTGGAATCAACATGCTGAGTACTGTCTTAGCTAATTCAGTGGCTGGATCAAGAGTGTGTGACTGATTCATGGTGCAATCTAGGATTAAGGGTGCTGGGTGGGATTGAAGGTGGGTGATTACTAAAGCAGTCCATTAATTGGTTTGGCACTGTCCTTATCCTGGTAGCCTGGATAAAATATAAGGGACAAAAGGAGCCTTATCTTGCCCCTCTCTTGCTTGCTTTGATACTTCCTGTCCACCATGCACTGTTTTCTCCTCTGCAATGCCTGTCTGCCATGCCACCCTGCCTTGGAGCCAGCTGATTATGGACTGAAGCCTCTACAAACTATGAGCTAAATAAATCTTTTCCCCTTTAACTTTGGTGTTGGGTGTTTTGTCTAAGCAACAAAAGAAAAGTGAGACCTTCTACTGCTAGTTTTCTGAGGAATCTCCATGGTCATTTCCATGAGTATTGTACTGTTTACACTCCCACCACCAATGGAAAAGCGCTCCTTATCCGATAGCTTCTCCAGAATTTGCTATTTGATTGCTCCATGACAGCCATTCTTTCTGGAGTGAGATGAGATCTCAGTGTTGTTTTAATTTGCATTTCTCTATGGCAAGAGATACTGAACATTTTTTTGTGTATTTATTGGACATGTATCCTTTTTCATCTGGGAAGAGTCTATTCATTCAGATGCCCATTTTTGATTGAGTCTTTAAATCTGGAGTTCTAATTCTTTTGAGTTCTTTATATATTCTAGATATTAGTCCTTTAAGGAGTAGCTCACAAAGTATTTTCCCGTTCTGTAGGTTGTCTCTTCACTCTGTTAATGATTTCCTTAAAAAGTGCAGAAGCTTTTTAATTTGATGTGATCACACTTATTGATTCTTGGTGTTATTTATTTGGGGTGTTTTTTTAATCGGTATCAGGGATCAAACTCAGGACCGCGTGCCTGCAAGGCAGGTGCTTATGCCGCTGAGCTAAACCCTCAGCCCAATTCTTGGTATTATTTATTATGTAGCAAGGGATCTATTCAGAAAGTCTTTGTATACACCCATGTCTTCAAGAGTTTTACCTATTCTATCTTCCAGCAGATTGTTTCTGTTCTAATATTTAGATCTTTGATTTAATTTAGGGATTGATGAGAGACACAGGTCTAGATTCAATCTTCAACACGTGGATAGTCAGCTTTCCCAACACTATTTGTTAAAGAGTTTATCCCTTCTCAGTGAAAGTACCTGGTTCCTGTTAAATGTAAGTATGCTTAAGAGTACGCCCACAGTATTTTCTGCACCCTCTGTTCTGTCTCACTGATCTATAAGTCTGGTTTCTTTCTTTCTTTCTTTCTTTCTTTCTTTCTTTCTTTCTTTCTTTTTTTCTTTTCTTCCTCCTCTTCTTTCTTTCTTCTCCACTTTCTCCTCCTTCTCCTCCTTCTCCTTCTTCTCTTCCTTCCCCTCCTTCTCCTTCTCCTCCTTCTCCTCCTCCTCCTGCTTCTTCTTCTCGATACTATGCAGTTTTTATTACTGTAGCTTTGTAGTATAACTTCAAATCTAGGATTATGATGCCTCTTGACTTGCTCTTGTTGCCCAGAACTCCTTTTGCTGTTCTAGGTTTCTTCTGGTTCTATATGGATTTTAGAATTGCTTTCTTTAGATCTGTGAGGAATGCTATTGGTATTTTGATTGGAATTGTGTTAAATCTGTATAAGTTTTGGAAGCATGGATCTGTTGACTATATTGGTTTTGCTTATCCAGGAAAGGGGGATATTTTTCCATTTTACAACATCTTTTTTGATTTACTATTTTTTAGAGTACTGTAATTTTCATTGTAGAGGTCTTTGACTTCCTTGGTTAGGGTAGTTCTTAAGTATTTCATTTTTATTTTTTTTTAAAATTGTTAAATTTTTTTGAGGTGAGGTCTCATTGTGTAGTTGAAGCTGACCTTGAACTATGTAGTCCAAACTGGTCTTGAGTTCACTGTGTAGTCCAGATTGCCCTTGAACTCATGGTGACCTTTCTGTCTCTGTCTCTTGAGTCTTAAGACTGCAGGTGTGCACTGCCATGCCTGGCCTGGTGTTTCATTTTTCTTGAAATGAAAGGTATTAGTTCCTTAATTTTTCTCTTGGAGAATTTGTTGTGGCATTCAGAAATGCTATTGATTTTTGAGTGTTGACTTTATATCCTGTTATGCTACTGAATTTGGGTGTTCGTTTTTGAGGTCTTCTATGTAGAGGATCATGTCATCTACAAATAAGAATAATTTGACTTCTTTTCCTAACTACATCTCTTCTATTTCTTTCTCTTGTCTGATTGCTCTGGCTAATGGTTTGAGAACTATACTGAACAGGAGTGGTGATAGTGGGCATCTTTGTCTTGTTCCTTATTTTGAAGAGAAACATTCCAGCCCTTCTCTATGATGTTGGCTGTTGGTTTTCCAGAGGTGGCTTTTATTAGATTGAGATATAAACTTTCTATATCTACCTTCTTTAGGATTTTTACCATGAATGGATGTTGGATTTTATCAAAGACTTTTTCTGCATCTCTTAAGATGATCATGTGATTTTTGACTTGGCTACAGTTTATGCAGTGTATTATATTCATGTGTGTTGAACCATTTTTGCATCCCTGAAATGAATCCTGCTATACTGGGTCATGATGTGTGATCTTTTGATCATTTGATGCATTTTGTTTGCCAATATCTCGTTGAGTAATTTTGCATATGTGTGCATTAAAGAGTTTGGCCTGTAGTTCTCTTTCTTGGTTGGATTCTTTTCTGGTTTTGTAATCAGGGTAATGCTTGCTTCCAGGAATGATTTTGGGAGTACCACTTTCCTTCCAATTTCATTAAAGAATTTGAAGGGTAATAGTGTTAGCTCTTCTCTAAAGTTCTTATAAAATTCAGCAGTGAATATATCGGGACCTGGGATTTTCTTAGCTAGTAGTTTTTTTTTTTAATTACTTCTTCAGTTTCATTGACTGACTTCAGATCATTGAGGATTTTATATCTTCTTGGTTTAGCATTGGTAGTTTATATTTATCTAGAAATCTATTTATTTCATCTGAATTTTCCATTTTGTTAGAGTATAGGTTCTCAAAGTATTTTCCAATGATCTTCTGGATTTCAGCAGGATCTGTTATGATTCTGTCTTTTTCATTTCTAATTGCATAGATATGGATCTTTTCTTTCCTTTTGTGTTTAGCTATTTTTTTATTCTTTCAAAGAACTAACTCTATGATTCATTGATTCTTTTATATTATTTTTGTCTCAGTTCCAGTAATTTCTGCTCTATCTTTGTAATTTCCTTCCCTGTACTAGCTTTAGCTTTGGGTTATTCTTATTTTTGCGGGACATCGCAGTACATTATTGGGTTACTTATTTGAGCTTGCTATGTTTTTCTCACATGGGCATATGTAGCAATAAACTTCCCTCTTAAGACTATTTTTATTGTGCACCATTGATTCTGGTATGATATATGGCATTATTGTTTGATTGTAGAGATGTCTAATTTCTTCTTTAAATCCATCTATGATCCATTAACTATTCAAGAAGGTATTGTGCTCTGGAGTTTAGCTTAGTTGGCTAAGGGCCCACCCTGGTAAATGTGAGGTCGTGAGTTCAATCCCAGTTGCAAAAAACAAAACACACACACACTAAGAAGGTATTGTTTAATTTCCGTGTTTCATGTAATTTTTCTTTTTCTTTTGCCCTTGATTTCCAGCTTCATCACAGAATGATCTGGTACTATGCACTGGAGAATTTTGATCATTTTGTATTCACTTGGGGCCAGTATGTGTTCTAATTGGAAGAATGTGTATTTCATTGTTAGATGGAATATTGTGTAGATTCCTCTTAAATCCAGCTGTTTGGAGATTGGTTCAACTGTAATATTTACTGACATTTTGTCTGATTGAGCTATTTGTGACAGTGGGGTAGTGAGTTCTCTCGTTGTAATTATATTGGTGTTTATTTGATCTTTCATGTCTATTAGTGTTTGTTTTATGAAGGCGGGTGTGCTGGTATTTGGTGAATGTTTATAAATACTCTCTCTTCCTGTTGAATTTTTCTTTTAGTATGTAGTGAGGTTCTTTGTGTCTTTTGATCAGTTTTGGTTTGAAATCCACATTCTCTGAAATCATCATAGCTACTCCTTTTTTTCAAAGATGCTATTGCATGGAAAATTGTTTTACATTCTTTGATTTTTAACCTGTGAATTCCTTTTTGAATTAAATATGTTTCTTATATACTGCATATTGGTAGGTTTTGCTTCTTAATCCATTCTGCTAATCTGTATCTTTAGTTTGAATAATTGAGACCATTCCTATTGAGAGTTGTTACTAAAAGATAGTGATGTGCTCTGGGGTTTAGCTCAGCTGTAAGGTCATGAGTTCAATCCCAGATATAGGGAGGAAAAAAAAAATCACACACAAAAAAGATATTGACTTATTTCTGTCATTGCACTGTTTTCTTGTTGCTAATTTCCTTTCTTGTTTCCTTTTGCTTTGGTGCTCATCCTGCAATTTGTATTCATTCCTTTTGACTTATTGGCATTGTTTCTAGAATATCCTTGAGAATTTTTCGTATTGCTGGTACTTAGCAGCCATGAATTTCTCAAGATGCTCCTTGCTATGGAAAGAGTTTATTTCTCTTTCAGTTTTATAGGACAGTTTCACCTGATATATATAAATTGGGACTTAAAGTTATTGTGCTATATGACTTGAAACATTTCTCTTGGCCTTTAAGGTTTTTGCTGAGAATCTGCTCTAATTCTAGTGGACTTACATTTATATATGATTCATTGCCTTTTTCTAATATTTTTTAAGATGCTGTCCCTGTGAGACTTCTGGATATAATGTTATGTGGAGAGGTTCTCTTTTGGTCATTTGAGACTCTATATGTCTAAATTACCTATATGTTTATTTCTTCTCCTATGTTTGAAAAGTTTTCTGCCATTAATTCTGTAAACAGGTTTTTTAATGCTATTTGTATGACCTTCCGATTTTTCACTTACTACTACATTTAGGTGAGTCTTCTTTCCATCCTCTAGCAGATATTGGATCCATTTTTTATGTTCTCATGTTGTTTTCAAGGTGGCATTAAGCAGTCAGTCTTTGAAGGCATCTTTGTCTTCCAGTTATGAAATTCTATCTTTGCGCTGGTCACCTCTGCTACCCATACTTTCACTATGATTTTTAATCCCCTAAATTCTGATTGAAAACTTTCTATGGACTGTAATTCTTTGCTAAACCGGTCTTGTGTCCTTTTGTTTAGTGCATATAGCTGTTTCTTAGTGTCTCCTGAAAACTTCCGGATCATTTTGGTGATCGTTTGATTATTGATTTTATTATCTGTTTAATTATATTTTCTGTGATCCCTCTGAGAACCACTTTGATCTGTTTTCTAACCTCCTCTGTTACCCTTTTAAGCAATTCAGGTGTGTGGTTTTATGCCATTCTCCCCTGGGAAGTCCCTGGATTGGCTTTGGGGGAATTAGGAGTTCCGGGAGGCATTTGATTGAATTGTCTTCTCATGTTTCTACTGTTGTTTGTTTGTTTTGTGCTGAGATTTATGGATGCTTATAGTATAAAAACTTTGCTGCTAGTATAGAGACCTTTTTAGTTAATTGTTTTTTGGTGATGAACTTTGGGCCTGGGTAGCTATAGTCATTTGCCAAAGCCCTAAGACCTATCCACTTCAAATCTGGGAGAGAAGGATGCAGTGTAATTGGCTTAATGCTGAATTCTCTGAGCATATACTCTAGTATCATTAATATCACAAAAATAATCTGGTTTTTGGCTTACAGAAAAAAACTCATGACAGTGATACCTCTGTTCACGAACTTAATTCTTTTGACAATTCTGGTTGCAAACTGAATTGGACAAGAGCCGAATTAAATTTCTCCATAAGGTCAACACTGAACCTAATCACTGAATTTGATTCAGTTTGCATAGAACACAGTTTTAAAGTTTTCATCTGAGAGTTCACTCATGCTAGTTATTATCTGCTCAGTTTTTTGCGCCTTATTTTGACTGTTGAGGCCATGATTTCCTGTAAGATCTTGACACGTGGTGTGTGATGTCACTTGGGCATTGATGAATCAGGCCCTTATTTTGCAATTCCTGCCTGGCTTGCTCCCACTCTGCCACCCGTGTGTGGAAGAGGGTGGTGGAAATGGTCAGCTGTCAGTGGTCAGCCATCGTGAGTTCTGGTGGTTTGGTTCATAGTGTTGACCTGCAGGTCACGCTGATCTGCTGTTCTACCCGGCATGAAGGTTGAACATGGTGGGCCTGGTATTGGGTTTCAAGTGTAAGGCCTGGTTTTAATTCTTTCTCTTCCCTAAACAGGTGACATCTTTCTTTATACTGCTTGAAGTTGAGGAGGGCAACTCTTTCCTTCTTCCTTCCTTCAATAGGTCTTTTCTTTTTATTAAATAAAATCAGGCACTGGGATCTCTCGTTTAGCTCCCTTCACTGTTGTGATGATAATTTAGTGGTGACCCAGCTGGCCGGTGTACTTGAGAGACAGATGATCACTGAGTGATATTATTCAGCTACCCTCTGGTTTTGCTCCTTTTTAAAAAAAAATGTATAAGAGAAAACTGTATTCTATCTTCCACTCCTAAAACAAGTGAAGATGTAAAACACTGTACATTATTTTTTTTTAATGTAAGGTTTCAAATTATTTCGTTTTCCCTTTACTTTCTCTCCACACTATGTCGTAACCTTCCCTTGCACTGTGGTTTTCTTCTCAGAATCGCCTAGATGTAGTTTCCATGCTACTGCGTTTTTGTTTGTAAATTCAAACTCTTCTTTGGAGCAGGAGTTTTACTGACCTCGGTGTAGTTTATTAGAGAAAGCATTGCAATAGATAAGTCTACTTTCACTTAATTCTTCTGCTTTACACTTACTGATCAGCATCATTCGATAATGAAATTTTAACCTGAATTTGGCCTCAGGGATTGTCAAATTGTCTTTATTGTATAGTTTGTAACTGAAGTCTAGACAGGTGGTGTGCCCTGCTTGAGAGCTGCTTCACACCCTTCTTAATGTTTTCCCTCAATTCCATATCTTACTAAAAACAGGGATATGATTTTCTTATTTATCTACAGACCCGTGACCTTTGTTCCTCTCAATGTGACATTTTCCAGGAAATGTCTTTTTTGGTCAGCACACATCTTCCTGTCTCTTCAAGATATCTCTTCAGTGCCACCATGATGTGTACGGTGTGGTTTGACCTTGGCACTCAGATCTGGTTATTTTTCTACTCTAAACAAATTTATTAAATGGAGAAATGCTCATGTACAAAAAGGCCCTACCTTTGCTGATGGTGGTCAAGAAATTTTTTAGTCTTTGTTCTTGTATCACATGGATTCCTTCCATCTGATCTCTGTACCCT
Source organism: Hydrochoerus hydrochaeris (assembly GCA_004027455.1). Lineage (NCBI taxonomy): Eukaryota > Metazoa > Chordata > Mammalia > Rodentia > Hydrochaeridae > Hydrochoerus > Hydrochoerus hydrochaeris. The sequence goes on along the minus strand of PVLA01007524.1, from coordinate 63,601 downwards.
GTTTCTCCCAGCCATGTAGGATTAATGCATAGAAAATAGACATAAGAAACTGCTTAGTTTAAGTTTAGTTTTTTCCCCTTCTTTCTGGTAGCATCCAAATTTTTCATTTGTATTCTATTTTTTTCTTTTTTGGTGGTACTGGGGATCAAACTCAGGACCTCACACTTGCCAGGTAGGTGCTTAGGCCTCTGAGCTAAATTCCCAGCCCCATCTTTTTTTGACTTGTGTTACAGATTTTTCACTCATATTCTTTTTATTTAAAAGCAAGACATTACTGATCCAGCTCCCCTGACTTTGTCTTCAATAAAATCTCATTTCTCCATCTTCTTCTGAAGTTTTATGTTTTGCTTTATTTACTCTTCTTTCTGCTTTTCTGAGTTTTCAGATCTAAATGGCAAGTCAAACACCATTTTATTCATTTGCATGAATGAATAAAATTTACTCTTCTTTCTGCTTTATTTACTCTTCTTTCTGCTTTTCTGAGTTTTCAGATCTAAATGGCAAGTCAAACACCATTTTATTCATTTGCATGAATTATCTTAACCAACACCCCTTCCTTGGACCGGACTGGCTAACCCTCACATATCTGGCTCTTGACGCATCTTTTTCTAGATTTTAGGCTGAAGAATAGTCCTAAACATGTTACTTGCTGTCAGATTACGGTACAATAAAATAAAGTACAGTATTCTCTGGCCATGTCCTTGGCCTAGTGCTGCTCCCTGGACACTGATACAGATTTGCCAGGACCCATCACATTATATGACATAAGAGACCCTTAAGTATTTATTTAAATAGATCTGTTGTAACTCACAAGTTTCCAGCAACTTTTTTCCAAATCAATATTTGGGTTGCTTCTTCTCCATTCTTCTTGATTTCTCATATATATTTATATATATATATATATATATATATATATATATATATATATATATTTCTTTTTGTCTTTTTGAGACAGGGTCTTGCTATACAGTTCAGGCTGGACTTGAGCTCACTCTGTAGCCCAGGCTGGTCTCAAACTCGCAATGATTCTCCTGCCTCGGCCTCCCGAGTGCTGGGATTACAGGCACGTACCACCATACCCACCCCCCGGGCCTCTCGTTCTATTTGTTACCTTCCCTTCAAAGAGGACTTTTCTAGTTCTTGACTTCCTTATCTTCTTTCGGGGATTTATCCCAGTTTTACCTAATGTACAAATTTCCGGCTTCCATATTTAGTGATTCCAATGATCTCTAGTTTTTAAAATGTTCTTTCTGTGTGTTTTCCAAGGGACCTTTGCCAGCCGTCCTTGTTTCAATTTGCTGCTCTTCCTTCTGTCACTGTTCCCTGCGGTCCCTTCTCTGCTTCCTATCATGATACGATAGCAGCATTATCTCTTGCCTGTCTGGTTTCCAAAGCACGAGTCCCCTCACAATCAGCAACTTGGAGCACCACATGGAACCACAGCGGAGTTCTGTGCTGGCCACTCTGCTCTATTCCTGGCTCCGTGCTCCACACAGCTCCTAACAAAGCTCTGCATAGGGCAGTCCCAGTCAGTCTGAAGGTCTTGCTAGCACTTCAACCCCAGAAGTCAGTGGACTTGGCCCATGATGGTTCAGTGCAAGGTAATTAGTAACATTAGAAGAAAACATTCCTGTGGAGACTCTTTCCGTACTATGTAAAATGGATATCAGGACATTTTTCCAGAACCTGAGTCAGTGAGACTGATAAGAGTCACATGTGGGAACTGCTAGCTTTGAATCCACTGTAGATTTCCACAGTATTTTATATAATGGTACCTCGGTTTGTGGACTCCATTCTCTCCATAATTCTGGTCACGAACAGAACTGGAGGAGAACCAAATCAAATTTCCCCATAAGGTCAACATCGAACCTAACCATTGAATTAGAGTCAGTTCTCATCCAACACAGTTTGTGGACAGAATCATAGGAAGAATCAAGTTCGTGAACCGAGGTACCACTGTACCTGTCACATTTTTTCACTGCTTGCAGCTAATTATGTGGTTGCTCACCTTCCTTCTCTGTCCCTTACCATTGTCTTACAGCACTGCACCCAGAAGGAATTGAATAAAATATCTGTATGAGGAATTTTATAAAATACTTACTAGAACTACAGTTGACAATGAACAGAGTGGTAATGAACAGGGCAGACAACTTTGTGAAGCTCTGAGAGTTTCAAACTCTGTTGTGAAGTTTATAGCCTTCTTTTGAAATAGGATTGAGAAGAAAGAAGATTGGATGCATTTGTCTTAAGATATGAGACAGGGCTTATCCCAAGTTTATCTAATGTACACATTTCTGGCTTCAAGGTTTAGTAATTCCAATCTCTATTCCTTTCAATATTCTTCCTGTTGGATTTTACAAGGAACTTTTGGCTTTGTTGACTGTTCCTTCAGATTTTCTTAGTTATTGGATCTTGATTGTCAGCGAGAACACTAATTTATTAATTTGGATAAAATGGAAGATACCCAAAATCAACATATCCCCCCCTGGGCTGGGGTGATCATACCTGGTCCCTTGTGGTTCTTCTAGGAAAATGGTGATATCCGCAGGTTTCTCTCTGAAGGGGAAATGGGTTTCACAGATGGGTCTGAGGTACCTCCTTGCTCTTTAGGACCTGCAAATGGTGTACAGATGACAAGTCCTTAAGCAGATCATTGAGTAAATTCAGGGGTTGTGGGACACCGGCCTATCTGGAGCCTGAGGTCAGAATGTAGTAGAGAAGCCATAGAATAACAGTGTGCAGTCAGTCACCGTGGGACAGGTAGAGAGGGCCATCACCAGGGAGCAGGTGGACGAGCTTGTTAAACCTCAGCCATCACCACATAAGGCCTGGTGCAGTCCATGACCACAGCACAGGCTGGGTCGGAAGGAGGGTGAGGACAGATGCCAGTTAAAGAAAGTGATCACTCACTCAACCCGTATGTTACAGAATGGCTCCTTCAGTAAGTAGAATGTTTTCAGGGCCAAAGAAGCTAATATTCCCAAAATTTAGAGTAATTTACCCAAATTCATCCAGGAGTTAGTAGACTTAGGGATAAATTTGGTGCTCAACTTTAACAATTTATTCTAGGTACTTAACATCAGTCTCTGCTTCTTAGGGTTTTAATATTTTTCTGGTTTCCATTTTTCCATATCCCATGTAATTTGAGAAGATGCCTGTAATTCTTCCAAGGTACTCACTTAAAAAAATGCAGTGTGGTTTGGCCCTGTGGAATAATAACTCAATCATCTTTTAATAAAAATGCTGCAGTAATCCCAAATGAAAAATTCCACACAGAATAAAATTGACCATTGGGGAAACCCCTGATTATCCCTCCTATTTGATTTTATGACTCATTTATTTGTCATTTATTGGATTTACATTTTAGACCAAACTCAGAAGGTACTAGTTAAACCCAGAATATTGAATTTTGAAATGCAGACTTTGTGAATTTTAAGTTTTTCTTTCTGTTGCGTATTGTACATCTATTATAAAGATTTTATCCCATAATCTGGGTTTTTCTCATTCATTAACTGAAAATATATCACCTGCAAGCAACTTCATTTCTTCATCAACATTTCTGTTATAATTTAAGTCATTCAGTTTTTCTTGAAAGTCAAAGAGTTTTCAATTTGTGTTCCACATGTAAGGAGCTTGGAAGTCTCCATTTCATCCGAGCAACAGGTAGAAAGCTGAACAGGCTGAAAAGTCAGGATCTTTTAATGTCAGATGGGAATGAATGCCAGGCAGATTTCTTCCTTTAAGGATGGAGAGACAAAAGGAAAACAGAGAGAGTCGTGTATAACCAGAGCAGTGATTCACACAGAGATGGAAACCACTGTGCAAGCCCAGTGGTGGGGCAGGAAAGTATAATGCATCATTCATAAGCTGTGGAAGGTTCAGGGTGGACTATAGAAGTCCCAGTATTATAATTGTAATAGTAATTCCATATGATATTATAATCCAAGTATTATAGATTGTAATCCAAATGTTGCCATTGCATTTCCAGTCTTCCTCACAATCTGGAAGGCTTTATTTATAATCCCATTGGAACATTATTGGAATCCCAGCAGGTTAATTCCAATCTACCACCTCCAATGCAACCCACAGCAAGAGAAAGGACACTGAGACATGTTCAAAGTTATGGGCAGCCACAGAGTCCTAAGGCTGATCCAAGTGAGGATAAACTGACCAAGACCTCTCCCAGAATTTATTTGATGAAATAAAATAAATGTGCTTCAAAGATGCTTCAAAGATGGATGGGGATGGTGGGAATTACGTGAGTAACTTAACCTGGCTGGCCAGGTGGGGAGAAAGGCATCTTGGCAATATGCACAAAGAATGATATGCAGAAGGGCCAGTCTGCGTAACTCAGGGTAGCATTTGAATGGTTCTAGGAGGCCGTTGCTTCGGTTTCTGATATGTAAACTTTTGTACCCTGGAAAGTCATAGCCTCTGATCTTGAGACTCATACCCCGTTGACATTCCTGGAGCTGGCTGGCTCTGCCATCCTGCTGCGTTCAACTGTTTAACAGAGAACACAATGTGAGGAAACAGGAAACTGTTGTGTGGCCTTAAAGATTATATATCAGTACCTCGGCTGGCCTTATTTGCATACTTAGAATCAATTAAAGGGAGAAGGAAATACCATAACTAGCTCTGTACATACCAGTGCTTGGAAACAAGACTAGATTTAACTAATGCTGAAGCGATTGTTCTTCATTCCAGGAAAACCCCCCAAATTGTCTCCTACATCTCTCTTTTCCTTGTCTTATTGAAGCTCCAGCAGGAATAGTCGTGGTTCTATGATCTCTAGTCATCTCCAGGTTGTAAATCCTCTGTGACAGGCTTTAATGAGGAAAACTATCAAGAATAGAATGAGCACACTAATTCTGATATAGAACCAAAAGTGAGCCTTGAGATACACAAATGGATTACATTGTTCTAAAGCATCAACAGACCTATTTCAGTCTTTAATCTGGGTATCAAAAGTAGCTAGCTGTCTGTTCGGACATAGACATCACTAGTTTCTGAAGAGCATCTATGTCCATAGCAATATCCCAATGGATTGCTTGTCTATGTTTTTGATAATTCTCCAAAGATGCAGGCTTTTGTTATATGGTAATGGGCTGGCACACAAGTGAGTCATATTGTAATGACACTTTAGACCCTGCTGGAAATGTAAACTTTCAATGCGACCTCCCATTCATAAGACAGAAGTTTCTAGAATGCTCACTTGGGTTTGCCACTTTATATCAACTTCTTGCTGAATTTTCTAATTCTCATCAGCAGTTCTTGTCCAGTGGTCTATGAAAAATGAGCTAATGCCATGGAGCCAATAGTTGTGCTGGCTAACACAAGTACTAAGGAAGTAATTCCTACAATAATCAATCCAAGCATCCTCTTGGTCTGATTACTAAAACTTTTCATTAAAGTCTCTACCAAGAGGTCAGTAAGTGAATGATACCAAGGCTCCATTAGATTGACTGGAAGCCAAACTCCAGATATCCTGCTCATGATTATTGTTGTGGGGTCCCTAGAAAGTTCAGGTGTGACATAATGGATTAGATAACAATTAATACATGAGAATGTATTTTGTTACCATTCCATCTTTCCTATCAGTATGTGAGGATCATAAACACGTATGTTGAGTCTTAGATACCTGTGATCTTGTAACACTGTTCAGACTTTTTCTCCATTTCCTGGCTATAGATGCCCAGTCTGCAGCTAAGCAGGGCTAACTTCCATAAAATATGCTGTATGGGTCCAACCTTGTCACTGAAAGTGAATGAATTGAGGCCTCTACCTGACCGTGTAACATTAGATAAGGATTCTGAAGTCACTGTATTGTTGGGGAAACCTGAAAAGGAAATCTCATGCTGATCTCAGTCTTTTCCCATAAGGAATCCTCTGGGCGACCAATCTATAAAAGAGTAATTAAACCTGCATGTAACACATCCATGGTGAGGGTCACTAAAACATTGCCAAGGGCTCAAATCACCTTCAGAATGAGGGATGTACAGATAGGAATGTTGAGCTTCAAATCTTTAACAAGTACCATCAGAGAGAATAGAAGCTAAGGTCAATAAAGCAAATTATCCTTTAGACAGTGGTATGTTCCAATTGTGATCTACAGATGATATACATGGGCTAGAATTTTGCTATAGATAGGCCACATGTAAAGAAGGATATGCAAAATGAGAGGTAATATTAAGTTTATCTTGTTCGTGCAAATGCATAAAAATACGAGGGCCTGGCAGATAGTAAATGTAGGATTTTTGCTTTTTATAGAATGGAAAGTTTCTGGTGGCTTGTCCACCCAAGTTAGGGATCTGAGCAGAGATAGATGAGGTATGTGAGCCCAGCACTTCTCTCCCTGAACCATAGGAATACATGCAGTAGTTGCTAGGATAAGCATTGTAAAGAAAAAATTATCAGGGGATTGAACCAAGGCCTGGCTGTTAAATAGATGGCAAACCTCAAGATTGGTCTGTTGTATGCTTTCACAGGACAGTGGACAAGGTGCTGTCAGGTTCATTGTTCAAGATCTTGGCAGAGGGCTCAACATGTCATTTGGATTCTGGCCATGTAACAGCTGTGATAGTTGAAATGCCTGCCAATAATCTGTGGAAATATAAGAATGTTCTTGGCCCCAATTAAAAGTGATGCTAGACCATTCCAAATACCTGTTTGGAAATTACACCAAGCTACAGGTTTCAGGGACTTCAGAGAATAGTCAGATCTTTGTCCCCAATGTTTCATGGCTGGCAGCAAAGCAGAATCAGTGGCAGAAAATTTAAAACATATGTAGCAAAATCTAAATACATTTGAGAAGAGTTCTGGCCCTGTATTCCTCCTTGTTTCTGTTTGGCTAATTGAATTTTTAATTTCAAATATCTGTGTTTCATTATCACTTGATCTTTGGGATCAGAGGGTATTTTTATAACATGCTTTATATTCCAGTTATGAGGAAAACATTGAAAAAGTTTACTACTATAAGCAGGATTAATATCAGGTTTTATTGTTTGTAACATCCCTAAGTTATCAAAGGCTGAGAACCATCAGCGTTTCCTGAGATCTGTGCCATGTTGGAACTTAGGGCAGTGGGAAACCAAGCAATCAGCTCGAGGCTCTGGTAAGTGGCTGTGGCCTGGCAGGCTTTGGCTGTACCAGGGCGAGAACCACCAGCATCTCCTAAGTTAGCAAAGGCTGAAAGACAGTGAAGTATGACACGTTTCTTTTGCTTGTCTGAGTGACAAGTAGCATGCAAGGTGTCTGGAGGCATGACTATATTGAAACTTGTTATAAGAGGATATACGGGATTGTCTCAATTTATTAGAAATGGAAATGAGATTTACCAGAGCATCTGTATTATAATCACCTAATGAACTTAGGAGATAAGAGTAGGCGTAGTAAGACCGGTAAGAAATGAAGCAATTATACTGAATATAGTCTTTAGCAGTTTTTAAATTATTGGTAATAGTGTGGGCTTGAGGAGTCCACTTTGCAGCTGTTCTTTTACCAATGTTAATACTGTCTTTGATTTTTGTTCCATGGAAGCTTCAGTGGCCTTTGTCACCAATCCAAGTGCAGTTTTTGTTAGTTTAATGGAGGACGCAAAAAGCAGTGTTACAGTGTCTCTTTATTGTGGCTGACATTAGGGGGCGACGGTGACTGAGAGGAACCTGAACCAGTGGAGAACTCTCTTAATTTCAAACATCAGGAGGAACTAGTCCGGGAGAGTGCCCACAGTATTGCAAAATTTATCTTCAGGAGTTTGACCAGGTTCTTTTTTTTTTTCCCCCTTTGGTGCCGGGGATCAAACTCATGACCTCACACTTGCCAGGCAGGCGCTTAAGCCACTGAGCTAAATCCCCAGCCCCTTGATGAGGTTCTTTCTTACACCATTAGAAAAAAATGCCTTTGTGCTTTTGACAAAGGAGAGGGAAAGTGAAACATAAAATACGCCAGAGTGCTTTGTTCTTCTTAACAAAGGACAGGAGAAACTAGTTCATTCATCAGTGTCTAACTGATCTGGGCCAAGCGGTTGTTTCGGTTAGCTCTTTCATCCTGCACTGTACCAGCTAAGTTGGAAGACAATGGAAAAAGCACTTAGGAAACCCCAGTCCAGGGGTCTCGGCTCACTAAATCCTGAGACATCATCATAGGCTGTAGAACACTTCCCCTCTACACTTTATCATCACATGGCGAAAGACCTGTTCCTAGAAGCTTCTTCTACCTCGTATGTCATGTCTGGATATCAAGAAAAATTACTAAAAGGCAAAATACATCATTGGAAGAGAACAAGCATCAGAACCAGACGTGGAAGGGACTTGGGATATAGCAGACTAGAAATTGAGAACAACTGTGATAAATATTCCGCGGGCTCCAAAGAATGAGTTAGACGTCATGCAAGAAACAGATGGGCAATATCAGCAGAGATTCAGATCCTCAGAAAGAACCGAAAAGCACTGGGGACAAAAACACTGACAGAAACACAGAATGCCTTTGATAAGCTTGTTACTAGGCTGGCCGTGGCTGAGCAAAGAACTGATGAGCTTAAGGATGTATTAATAGAAACTTCGAAAACTGAAAAAGCAAAGAGAGCAAGACTGGGAAGGAAAATAACACAGAAAGATATCCAAAGATGCAGGACAACTCTAGAAGCGTAACACGTGTGTAATAGGAACAAAAGGAGACTACAAAGAGAACTAGAAGGAATATTTGAAGCCAACAATGAGAGTTTCTGAAAATGGATGTCAAGCCCCAAATCACAGAAGCATAGCACCACACAGTATAAATACAAAACAACATCTCTCACCTAAGCATTTCATTTTTAAATAGTAGACAATCAAAAATAGCCAGACATGGTGGTTCATACCTGTAATCCCAGCACTTGAGAGGCTGAGGCAGGAGGATTGCCATGATTTCAAGGCCAGCCTGCACTAGTGTTAACCCCTGTCTCAAAAAGGCTAAAATAAATAAATAATCAAAAAAATCAAATATAAAAGAAAAATAGGCTTTTAAAAAATCAGGAGAGAAAAAAATCAGGAGAAAGTAACAGCCTGCAAAGCAACAAAGATAAAATTTATATCTGACTTCTCAAAAATCATGTAAGCAAGAGGGAGTGGAATGAAATATTAAAGTGTCGGAAGAAAATAAAAGCTAGCCCAGCATTGTTCCTTCAAGAGATTATTTTTTTTGGTCAAGTACGCACGCTACCTGTTTTACTAAGTGGACTTGGATCAGTTGTAAATGTGCATTACAACCTCTAAGGCAAACACTAACCAAACAGTACGACAGCAACTAAATATAGTTGACATAATTTTTCAACCATACCAAAAAAAAAAAAAAAGTACGATTCTTATTCAGTAGGGTCCATGTCTAAATTTTGATCTTTCCCTGACCAGTGACACGTGATCTGATGCTCCTGATGCTGGGCAAAGGCACTGAGCCATGTCCCTGACAGTCGCTCGAGGTAAATAACCCCTGCTCCATGTACTACTAAGCTGTGATATGCATGCAGCGAGCGACACACATTCCAGTTCTAACTTGTCATCTTTCCTGCTTACGCCAGGTTTATGGGATTTACCTCTCTTAGAATTCATCTCTGTAATCATTAAGCTAGAAAGAAGATAAAGAGGGGTCACACCACATGCTTAAAACCACAAAAGCCACGAAAAGGGTAGATGACAACAACAGAAGAGCAGCAGATAGAAAATAGTAATGAATGAATATGACGGTAATTCAGTGATAATAATCATCACCTGACTATCAAGGATCTAAATGAGCCATTTAAGAGACAGCAAAAATGAATCAACAGTGAGACTGCTTTATGTTGTCTGCACAAAACCACCGTAAATGCACAGGCACACATAGATTAAAAGCAAATGGAAGGAGAAAAATACACCTTGCTGTCACCCACCGTTAGAGCAATTAGGTACCACGCACATCTACTGTGGCCGAATTGGCCAACACGGAGGATGACAAATGCCAGCGGGGAGAGACTTCGTCACAGGTTGGGATGCACCCCGTCCAGATGCTTTGCCTGTTGTGCCTGGCTGATTTCACTTACGGTGATGTTCATCCATGTGGCTGCACATGGCAGAATTTCTTTCTTTTTTATGGCCAAATAATATGGCCTTGTGTGATATGAAACCACACATTCTTTATCCGTTCACCCCTCGGTGGGCACGCAGGGCGGTTCCATGTGTTAACTATTGTGAACAGTGCTGCAGTACACATGGGGCACAAGTATTTTGGGGGCTAATAACTTCATCTCCTCTGGCACCCCGGGATGGCACCAGGAATAAAATTGCTGGAGATAAAACATTTCTAGTTTTAGTTTTTTGAGGACTCTCCATACCATTTTCCTTAATGACTACATTTTCACCAATAGTACGTAACAGTTCCCCTCTCTCTACATCTTCACTTATTATTCTTTGCTTTTTTTTTCTGAGACAGGGTCTCCTGTGCATTTCAGGCTGGCCTTGAGCTCACTTTGTAGCCCAGGCTGGCCTCAAACTTGTGACAATCCTCCTGCCTCAGCCTCCCAAGTGCTAGAATTACAGACATGTACTGCCACACCCAGCTTAATTCTTCACCTTTTTGTTAGCCATTCTGAGTTGATACCTCACTGTGGTTTTGATTTAAATTTCCTGGATGCTTATTGACAGTAAGCATTTTCATATACTTGACCCTTCATATGTTTTCTTTTGAGAAGTGTCTATTTAAATCTTCTGCCCATTTTATATCTTCTTGTCATTGGTGTACTACAGATACTCATCCCTTATTGGATGAATAGTTTGGAAATATTTTCTTTGATTTCTCCAATGACTCCATTGATTATTTTCCTTTCTGTGCAGAAGATCCTTAATTTGATGTAATTAAAATTTTCTAGTTTTATTTCTGTTGCCTGTGCCTTTGAGGTCAACCTAAAATATCATTGCCCACACTGATGTCTTGAATAGATAAAGAAAATATTGTACACACACATAATAGAGTACTACTTTGCCACAAAGAAAGGTAGACTTGAGTCATTTGTAGGAAAATGGATGCACTTGAGATTATAACGTTAAGGGAAATAAACCAGACACACGTGTTTTAATATCACATGGTTCCCTTATAGGAGAAACCTAGAGTAAACATAAAGAGCAAATTTTATAAAAGACAGATAATAGAAAAGAGGGAGAGAGCTCTTTTTCAGAGAGGTAGGGGACGAAGAGATAGAGGAAGGAGAGGAGAGGGAAGAAAAAGAGATTGACTAAAGGGAACTGGGAGGGGTTATGTACATGTACCAACTTGTAAACATTTATTTATTTCAAATATGTATCAGGGGGGCATAAGATGGGAGGAGAGTTGGGAAAGGGAATGAGAAAGAAATTATTCATCAGTGAAATGCACCAGGCTCATGTGGATTCATCGTGTTGTCTCCTTGGTGTGAGAAACTGAAAGAGTAAATACGGTCTAAAGTGGACAATCAATATTGCAAAATGGGAAGAAATTGTTCAGAAGGGAAAAGGATCTAGGCTGGGTAAAAGAGGAAAAGACAGTAGGGAAAAGGGGAAAAAAAGCAAGTCAGTTGTAATGTTAGTGTCTCTTCGTTCATTAAAAGGATGGTTTGTGCTAATAGCACTTGGAGAAATGTTTATGCCCATATCTTGTTCCCTGAGCAACTACTTTAAAGATAACAATGTCTAATGTGTTAACTCTTGTTATTCTTCTATAATTTGATTATTAAATTTTGTTTTACCTTTTCCATAAAATAAATTTTTAAAAAGGAATTAGGATGTGCTGCATACGAGTGTCAACTTCCCACAAGGAATATAAATGTCATGTGTTACACACTTGTACTAATTAAAAATTATTTCCTTTTAAGTGCATAAATTCCAGTTTTACATTGAGGCTTTTAATCCAGTCTGAGTTGGCTTTTGTGTATGGTGAGAGGAAAGGGATTTGGTCTCATTCTTTCACGTGTGTTTCTCCAATTTTCTCTGCTGCACCACTTGTTGAAGAGATTTTTTTTCACTGTGTTCTTGGCATTTTTCAGACACAAAAAAATCAGTTCACTGTAGGAATGTGGAGATTTCTAGTGCTGTTCTGTTGGTCTGAGCGTTTGTGTGCCAGTAAATGCTTTTTTGGTTTCATAGCTGTATATTAGATTTTGTTTTGTTTTGTTTTGGAGCTTTTTTGAGACAGGGTCTTGCTGTGTAGTTCAGGGTGGCTTGAACTCCTGAAAATCCTGCTGCATAGTTCTGGGTGTGAATAATGGGAAGACTCACTCTGGATGTGACTGCTACCAGCCCTAAGTGCTTGTAACCTGGCTAGAATATCAGGGGCAGGAGTGGGCTGCCGCCTTTGCCTGTTGTTTCTTTGCTACATCACTGCTTTGCTGCCTTCTGCCTGCCATGAACCGTCTGTTCCCTCCCATACTTCTCTGCCCTACTCCCATCTTGGAGTCAGTCAACTATGGACTGAAACCTTTACAAACTGTGAACTGCAATAAACTTTTCCTCCTTTAGCATCAGGCTCTGGAATTTTGTCTCAGCAATGAGAAAAGTAACCAAGATATACACATGTTTTGCTGATCCTCTGGTTTTGGTCCTATCGATGGGTCACGTCACGTTTATTGACTCACATGTATTATGCCATCATTGCCTCCTTGAAATGAATTGCAATTGATCACAGAACATGGCATTTTTTGAACTGCTGTTGCATTTGGTTTACCTGAATTTTATCAAGAAGTTTTATGTCTGTGTTTATCGGGATATGAATCGATAGTTTCCTTTTCTTGTACCTTTGTCTAGTTTTGGTATCATGATATCCATGGCCTCATACGAAGAGTTCCATTTCAATTGTTTCAGAATAAAGAGAATTGGAATTAGTTCTTCTTTAGGTGTTGTGTAGAATATAGGAGAAAAGCCACCAGGCCCTGGCCTTCTATTATGGGTATGTATCTTAGTTACTTTACTCATTGCTGGAATGAAGGAACAATACCCATATGGTAAAGGAGGGAGAGGGTTATTTTGGCTCCGGAAGTCTCAGTCTTTGCATGGTTGGTGGACTCTGAGGAAGAAATGGCATCAGGGGAGGACCTGGTAGAGGAAGGCTGTTCACATCGTGGTAGCCCGAGGCAGAGTGAGAAGGCAGGAGCCAGGCAGGGAGATAGACTCTTCCAGGCCAGGTGTCCAGTGACCCATGTCTTCTGACCAGGCAGGCTCTGGCTCCTACCAGCACATTCAGCCATACCACTCTCATGCCATTCACCTGAGCACATGACAGTTTGGGGGCTCATTCTTCAATTACCGCCTAAGTTTCATTACTGATGAGAGGTCCATTTAGATTTTTCTGCTCCTTGATTCAGTGTTCATAGATTTTATATGTGCAGGAATTCTAAGATTTCCTGCGTTATCATATAATCATTCATAGTGTCTTCTTAGGACACTGTATTCCTGTGCTGTTGATTGTGAATGCCTCCCTTTTCATCTCTAGCTTTATTTTTATCAATTTCATTTCATCTTTGTTGTAGTGCTCTTTCATGTGCTTTTAAAATTCAATTTTATTTTTATTTCTGTTCTGAACTTTATTCCTTTTCTTCTAATGTCGGGTTTGATGGTTTTTGTTTTTCTAATTCCTTAACATATATAATTAGGTTATTTGACACCTTTATTTTCCTTCTATACCACTAATACATACCCCAAGCCCTTCTAAAATTTAGTTTGGAGACTAGGTCTCACTAAATTGTTTAGGTCGGCCCAGAGCTGGCTGTTCTGCAGCCTTGTCTTCCAACTAGCTGGTATTTCAGGCTGTGCCTTTGCATCCAGCTCTGTCTTTCCACACATGCATTTGTTACTACAAATTTCCCTCTCAGTACTGCTTTTGCTGCATCCTGTAATTTTGACACATCATGTATTCATTTTCATTTATGTCCAGAATTTTTAAATTTCCCTTTTTAAATCAATGATACGTTTGTCTTTTAGGAGCGTTTTATTGAGTTGTGTATTTTTTATTCTCTCAATTTGCAGTTCTGATGTGTTCTGAGAAAATACATGATGTAATTTCAGTTTTGTAAACTTTACTGAGATTTGATTCATGGCCTAACATACGATCTATTCTGGAGAGTGTTCTGCAGGGTGACAAAAAGAAAGTGCATTCTGCTGTTATTGAGTGAAATGCTCTGTGAATGTCTGTTAGATCCATTTGCTCTATAGTATTTCAGCTCAGGTTGTTTTGTTATGTTTTTCTGTCAGGATGATCTGTCCATTGAGGAAAATAGGGCATTGAAGTTCTCAAAAATAGTTGCATTGGAATCTCTCTCTTTTTACTTATAGATCTAATAATATTATTTTTGCTTTATATACTTAGAAGCCCATATATTTAAAGCTGCTGTATCTTCTTCTTGAATTTATACTTTCAACAACATATAATGACCTTTTCTTCCCACAGTTCTTAAAGTTTGCTGTATCTGGTATAAGTATAGCTACTGTAGCTTTCTTTTGATTTATATTCTCCTGATACATCTTCCAATCTGTCATTTGATGTAATGTGTATCTTTACTGATGAAGTGGATTTCTTGGAGGCTGCAATAGTTGGATCTTTTTTATCCATTTTTCAGTTTATGTCTTTTCAGTATTTAATCCATTTATATTCAAGGTTGTTATTAATAAGTGTGAACTTCCTCCAGTAGCTTGTTGTTTTTCTGATTTTTTGTATGCTTGTTTCTTTTCACCTATTTTAGTTATGTATTTTTGACTTCATTTTTTTTCTGTCACACTAATCCTTGATGCTCAATGTGCATATCTGAGGGTCATGCCTCTGTTCTTCAAGTGAGTTTTGCACATTTTCATCTGTTTTTTATTAGTGGTTGTTATGGTTTGTGTCTAGATGTCCCCCCAAAGCCTCATGCAGTCATAGGTCTTTTTCAGAGGTGGCTGAATCTAGAGTGTGATACTGCAAGTAGGAAAGGGTGTGTGACTGGTAAACTACTCCACTGATTGTTTTGTCATTGTTCTAGTTAGGATTACGAGTGTGAGTGCTACACCTGCCCTAGGCTGCATAGGCTACCATATAAGGGACAAGAAGTCTTGTATTCCCCCCTTCTTGCTTTTGCTGTTTTCTGCCTGCCATGAATTGTTCCATGCAAAGCCTTGCAGCCTGATGATTCTGGATTAAAACCTCTACAAACTGTGAGCTAAATAAACCTTTCCCCCTTTAACATTGGGTGTCAGGTACTTTGTCTCAGCAACAAAAAAAAATAATTAGAATAATTATAATCCTTTTGTTTCTAGCGTAGGACTCCCCTAAGTATTTATTGTATGGCTAATCTGGTGTTAATGAATTTCCTTAATTTCTGCTTATCTGAGAATGCATTGTTTCTCTTTCATTTCTGGAGGATAACTTTGCTCTTTCATTTCGGGAGGATAACTTTGCTGGGTGTGGTATTCTTGGTAGAAATTTTTCCACAAGATTTTGACCATGTCATCTCTTTTTGTTCTGTGCAGTAAGATTTGTGCTGATAAACCTGCTGTAGGTCCAATGGACATTCCCTTACACGTGACTTTAATGCTTTTCTCTCATTGCTTTTACAATTGTTTGTCTTATACTTTTGACATTCTGACTCCAATATGATGTAATATGCCTCCATCAAGTTTTTCTCTCATTCCATCTAGTCAGAGCCTTTAAGCTTCTTGTGTCTGGGTATCCATAGCTCTTTGAAGATCTGAGAAATTTTGTATAATTATTTTATAAAAGAGGTTTCCAATGCCTCTCCCTTTTTCATCACCTTCTGGAATTCTCACAGTGAGGGTATTTATTTGTTCATAGTTTCCAAAAATCCTCCCAAACTTTCTTCATTCTTTAGAAAAACTTTTTTTTTTTTTTTTTTTTTGTGGTACCGGGGATTGAACTCATGACCTCGCACTTGCCAGGCAGGTGCTTATACCACTGAGCTAAATCCCCAGCCCTAGAAAAACTTTTTTGTTTCACTGAGTTAATTCAAGGCTTGTCCTCAAGTTCAGAAATTATTTCTTCTACTTGATTTAATTTGTTGTGGAAATTCCCCAATGAATCTTTTTAATCTCCTTGATTGAGACTTCAGCGCTAAGGTTTCTGATTAATTCTCTTTTATGATTTCCATGTCTTTGTTGAGTTTGTCAGCCATAATCCTGAATTACTTTCTTCATTTCCTTGCATTGTCTATCTGTATTCTTTGGCATTTTATTTTGAAGTCTTTTTCAAGAATATCATGAATTTCTTCAAATTATGATTTATTTTCTGGAGAATTATTACTTTGGAGATGTCATGTTTCCTTTCTGTTTTCTTACATTCCTGCACTGATGTCTGCCCTTAAGGTATAACAATCGCCTCTTCCAGTTTTGGGAGTAGTTTTTGTTAGGAAAGTAGATTTTTGTTTAGGGGGGATATTCACTGTCAGTTGGGTAGGTGGTTTTATTTTAGTTTTAACTCAAAATCATCGTCACTGTGTGATTTCTTTATCTTTGATGCCAGCCATATCCATGACCTCAATAGTCTAAACTGCAGCAGTTTCTGAAGGGAATTTTATGCCTCTTCAGTGGACACAGGCTTCCAAAGTTGTGTTTCGTGCCCTTAGAATCCACTGGGTTGAGCACTGATGGCACTGGGGCTTGTGGCATCAGATGCCACAATCTTAGTGGTGTAGGATGTAGAGAGCATTGTAACCGGTTTCCCCAGGGAAAGCACAGATGACACCAAGCCAAGGTCATGGCACCAACAGCCATGTTAGCTGAGCTACAGGATGTGAGGGAGACCCAGGATGAGCATGAGATGCCTGGGACCACAGCACTGGTAGTCATAATTCTAGAGCCATCAAATGGGATGGTGGGATCTGACATCAGGAACCACAGATTTGAGACTGGGAGTCAGTCCCAAAGAACAACTTCCCCAGGTCCTGTAGGAGTGCTTTTGGTACCAGTAGCCATCATCCCAAGGCCATGAATTGAGGAGACTTTCCCTTGTTTCCATAGTGTGAGTAAACATGGTGCTGGGGATTGGGGCCACTAGTAGTTATTTTCCTAGAGTTGCAGAATAAGGTTTGGATACCTCAGCTTTCAATAGACAGGTTCTTTTGAAGCCAGGACTGCCATCCTGGGCAGGTTGTGAGCTAGGGAGAAAACTGTCCCTCATTCCTGCTAGTGAAGTTCAGGTAGGACTCAGCTAGGGCAGCCACCGTGCTGATGCTGAAGGCTGCTGAGGGAGCTGTCTTCCACCCCTGAGGGCTCACAGGTCCAGTGTTTCTGCTGTTGTCAGGGGGCCACTGCTGGACCCTACATCAGGGCAGCACCAGACAGTGGCTGCTGCAGTAGCTAGGCATTGGAGAAGGTCCACTGTTAGTTGCTTATCTGGAGCAGAATGTCCTGTGAGGATCATGGAATTTGACTACAATTAGGACTACAAGGCTGCTGCTGTGTTAGAGTTCTCAGCACTTTCTCACTTACCTTTTTTGGCAGCGTATGTTCCCTACATGTGTGTCCCTCCCTCCCCTCTATCTGTACTTGGGTCTCAGGGCTGAAGTTACAATGTTCAGTAATTTTCTTAACTACAGCCTGACTAGCCTCATGGGTGTTAGGTTAAAGATATTATTTGCCATAATGTCTTTAAAACACCCTGAGATATCTGTCACATTCACTTAATGTACATTAGAAGTACTGTTGACACTTGCCTATGGCAGACAGAGTGATGGACCCACCTAGACCCAGAACAGTGGGAGACCAGGCACATGGGTACACACAGGCCTTTGGAGGTCAGAGTAATCAGTGGGACCAGAAATGTGGAAGTGTCTGAAGCAGCAGGGAGGGGCCAGCAGTTGGGCTCTGGAGAACTCCGACAGAACACCAATCCTAGCTGCCCTATCTAGAGGCCAAGATCAACTCCATGTCCATTATAGTTCCCATGGCAAACTTGGCTGGAGTAAAAAGCACTTTTCTGGAATCTGAAATGGATACCATCACAGGATTATAAACACCAGAAGTATTGTACTACTTTATTCCCCCTTGTTTGTCTACTTGGCTGTGCTTTTCCTGTCTGGTTGGATGTCATCTTGTTTGTTGGTTGGTTGGTTGGTTTTTTGTATTTTGTAGTTATTTCTGTTTCCTGAGGGTTTTTTCTCCTCTCTTTTTCTGGCTCCTTTTTTTGTTCTTCTTTTCTTCCTTCTTTTTTTCTCTGTTTAGATTTCTTATTTTTCTTTTTTGTTTTCTTCTACTGATCCCCTTTCTCTCCTCAGTTACTATTTGAATTTAAAGTTTCAAGTGAGCAAATATTGTCTCTTCCCTTTCTGGTTATTGTCACATTCTTTCTCTCCTGTGTCCCCAGTATCCCAAAACTTGGGTGTTATCCTTTGACCTCCAGCCTTGACTCTACTATATTTGACCTCATTCATCACTTTATCCTGTCTCCTATCAATCTTAACCCACATGCCCCCAACAGAAGGATAAAATCACTCCATTTAGGGGCAAATCATTGCACACAAGTACATGGTAT
Organism: Hydrochoerus hydrochaeris; assembly: GCA_004027455.1. Classification (NCBI taxonomy): domain Eukaryota; kingdom Metazoa; phylum Chordata; class Mammalia; order Rodentia; family Hydrochaeridae; genus Hydrochoerus; species Hydrochoerus hydrochaeris. The sequence goes on along the minus strand of PVLA01007524.1, from coordinate 45,106 downwards.
ATGTTTTATTTTACTATATCACCTTAGAGTTTGCTCCTGTGATCAGAGGTAGGTTAATGGTTACCATAGTTTGTCAGTAGTTAAACTACTTGAAACTATTGTTATTACTAACTGTACTGCTTTAGTCAGTTTTTCTCACTTGTATGATAACACTGTGGTTGTTTTGAGGTCATTATCCTCACCACAGTCCAGTACCAAAGGACTGGGTACTAAGCCAAATAGTAACTTTGAATCCTTTGCAAATTTGGAAGGTAGGTTCTTGGGATAGCTATAAAAACCACCTACATCTACAGGACATCTCTGAAGAACAGCCATCTCCTAGGGAAGCCACAGTACTAGTGATGCATCTATCTATCATAAGAAATTAGCAAGCATCAACATAGAAAACAAAATAAAATTTAAAAATATAGAAAATGATAAGACACAAAAGCAAAATGCAACCCCAGGCTCCCAGCCCACCTAGGGCAAGCCTGGAGCACAATGACATAGAAGAAATTGCAAATCACACACTGGTACTTTCTGAAATAATAACAACAAAAGTGAAAACCAGTGGAAGCAATTATAAAGAAAATAATCTCTTGGGTACAAAAAGAAATGATGTTTAAAATCAAAGATATTAGTGAAGAAACAGACAAAGAATAGATGAGCTTAGAAAAAAGATGGAAGCAAAAAATACCCAACACAGGAAAGAAATGGAGCCCATGAAACAGAAATCCAAGAGATTAAAACCTCCATTGAAAGTATTTGCAGGGGCTGGGGATTTAGCTTGGCGGCACAAGCACCTGCCTGGCAAGCACTAGGTCATGAGTTCATTCCCAGTACCAAACAAACAAAAAAAGAAAGTATATGCAACAGAGTGAATGAAGGAGAGGATAGAATATCAAATCTTGAAGACAGAATTGCAGTTAGTGATCATGAAAAGAAAGGTATCTTAAAAATAGCAAGAGGTCATGAAAAATCAATCCAACAGGTACAAGATGAACAACATAAGATTGACTGGGGTCACTGAGAAAGCTAGAGACAGCACAAATGCCATAAAAAAAATCTCCACAGAAATAATAGCAGAGGGCCAGGGATTTAACTCAGTGGCATAAACATGTACCTAACAAGTGCAAGGTCAGGAATTCAAGCCCCAGTACTCTCCTCCCACAAAATAATCATAGTAATAATAATAATAACAGAAAACTTCCCAAGTATGGATAAAGAATTTGACATGCAAATAATGATTCATATAGAACTCCAAACAGCCATGACCAAAGTAAGACTACACAAACATATAATAATCAAGATCCCAAAATTCAACACAAGAGTAAAATATTAAAAGCTGTTAGAGAAAAGAAATGAATAACCTATAAAGGAAAGCCCATAAAAATCATGGTAGATTTCTCATTAAAAACTCTCAAGTCAAGAAAACTTGAAGGGAAGCCCTAAAAGAAAACAACTCCCAACCCAGATTGAAGTATCGTGTAAAACTATTTTTCAAAAGAAATGGAGAAATAAGATATTTCCATGAAAAGAACAACTAGAAAAAATTCAGAGTACTGAAATATATTCTAGATAGAGATAAAAATGACAATTCAAAAAACAACAACAGAAACCATCAGACAATTAAACAGGAAAAGCAGGGAACCAACAGTGGGAAAATATCATGACAAAATAAACCCATACATATCAGTTATAACCATCAATGTAAATGGCCTCAATTCATAATCAAAAGAAACAGACTGGCAGAATGGATGAAGAAAGAAGATCCAACAAATGCTGTATACAAGAAACACACTTGGGCTGGGGATTTAGCTCAGTGGCTTAAGTGCCTGCCTGGCAAGCATGAGGTCGTGAGTTTGATCCCTGGTACCAAAAAAAAGAAACACACTTAACTCAAAAAGAAATTCATAGACTGAAAGTTAAAGGATAGAAAACAATCCTCCATGCAATAGGAACCCTGAAAAAAGCAAAGGTAGCTAGCTATTCTGTTTGCAAACAATGTGAACTTCAAACCAAGAATGATCAAAAGAGATAAAGAAGGTCACTACATATTTTTAGGGGAAAACTTTAAGAGGAAGAGATAACAATCATGAATATGTATGCACCAAATATGAAGCACCCAACCATATAATACAATAATAGATGTGAAAAATCAAATAAGCAATAATATAATTGCAACAGGAGACCTTAATACCCCATTATCATAAAGAAATAGATGAACTAGACCAAAAATCTCTGCAAAGAAATATCAGAAGTGAACTGAACCTGTGAATGATTGGACTTAGTAGACGTTTATAGAGTGTTCCACCCAACATCATCAGAATGCACATTCCTCTCAGCTGCACATGGGATGTTCTCTAGAAATAGACCACATACTAGCCCACAGAGCCTGCTTAAGTAAATGCAAAGGAACTGAAATTATCCCATGCATGTCTTCTGACCATAATGCAATGAAATTGGAAATGAATGGCTAAAGAAAATGCAAAAAGTTCATAAACACTTGGAAATTAACACTCTCTTAAGCAACCAATGGATCACAGATGAAATTAAAGAAGAAATCAATCTGCAACTAAATGAGAATGCGGATACAATATATCAGAACTTATGGAATGCAATGAAAGCAGTCCTAATGTTACAGGCAGCTGACTTAGTTAAAAATATAGGCAGTGAGACTGGGCTAGATCCTCAAAGGAGCCAGTGCAGAAGCCCAGATACCTTGCAACTGTGGGGGAGACACACACCTCCTGCTGTGGGCCAGTCCTCAAGAAAAAAAATCAAATGTACCCATATCCTAAGGACTGATATTCTAAATAGTTCTCTGTCACCCTGAGGAATTCAGGAGTCACCATCCCACCTCCCTAGGGAAGAGTGACTGCTCTCTAAGAATGCCCACTTTTTACTTGACTGGCTTCCCCATTTGTCCCTGATTTAATCAATTTTACCTGAATAGTTAATCTTATTAACCATAGTTCTGTCCCACCTTATACCTGTCTGCTTTGTGAGTTCCCGTTTTTCCCCACCTTGAAGTAATCTCACCCCATGATTTTACTCTATAAAAGACCCTAGAAAAGACAGAGACTTTGGCAACCCACTCAAGACCCCTTCTGTGTCTCTCAGACAGAAGCTTTCTTTCTCTCAATAAATGTATTCTACTCTTAACCTCCATTGTTCCTAAAATTCATTCTTCAATTTTAGAGAACACAAACTTGCACCAGACATTTAGTAAGTCAAGAGTTTCACTCCTCTATATCACTAAGAAGGAAATTTATAGTGGTGAATTCTCACATCCAGAAAACAAAATGAGCACAAATAAACCACCTAATGCTTCACCTCAAGCTTCTAGAAAAAGAAAAACAAAATAAGCCAAAATCCCATACAAGGCAGGAAATTATAGAGATCAGAGCAGAAATTAATATAATGGAGACTAAGAAAACAATAGAATTAATGAATTAAAGAGTTGGTTCTTCAAAAGAATAAATACAATTGATAAACCCTTAGCCAACCTTATCAAAAAAAGAAAAGACTCAAATTCATGCACTGATGAATGGTAAGAGTGAAATCACTACAGATCCTATGGAAATTCAGAAGATTATCAATACCTGCTTCAAAAATCTTTACTCTCATAGGTGGAAAACACAGAAGAAATGAAAGGGTTTCTAGATATGTATAAATTGCCAAAGATGAATCAAGAATATAAAAATTCTGAATAACCCAATATCAGTTAATGAGATTGAAAATGTAAAAATTTACCAACAAAGAAAAGCCTAGGTCTTGATGGATTCATAGCTGAATTCTACAAGAAATTTTTGAGAAGTTTTAATTCCAACACTCCACAAACTCTTTAATGAAATTGAAAGGAAAGCAATACTCCCTAACTTATTGCTGGAGGCAAGTATTACTCTGATACCAAAACCAGAGAAAGAGAACCAAAAAAGAGAACTACAGGCCAGTTTCCTTAATGAACTAGATGAAAAAAATCATCAATAACATACTAGCAAATAGAATGCAGCAAATAATCAAGAAGATTGCAGACAATGACCAAGTGGGATTCATCCCAGGAATGCAAGGATGGTTCAAATACACAAATCAATAAATGTAATACACCATATCAACAGAGCCACAGATAAAAATCACATGATCATCTCAATAGATGCAGAAAAAGCTTTTTACAGTCCACTCATTCATGATAAAAACCCTACAGAAAACAGGAATATATGGTCCTTACCTCAGTCTGATAAAAGCCATCTATGATGGTCAGGGATATAGCTCAGTAGCACAAGTGCCTGCCTGGAAAGTGCAAGGTTGAGAGTTCAATCCCTGGTTTAAAAAAAGAAAAAGTCATGTATGGCAAACCAACGGTCAATATCACACTTAAAATCTACAAAACCTAAAAGCTTTTGCTTTAAAATCAGGAACAAAACAAGAATATTCACTGTCACCACTCTTATTCAATATAGCTCTGGAAATATTAGCCAAAGCAGTTAGACAAGAGAGAGAAATAAAAGGAATAAGGATAGGAAAAGAAGTTAAAGTATCATTATTCACGGATGACAATGTACATAGAAGACCCCAGAAGCTCCACCAAAAGACTTCTATATTTAATAAATTCAGTAGTGTAGTTGGATACAAAGCACTCAAAATCCCTAGCATTCTCATTAGCATTCCTGTATACAAACAACAAACTCACTGAGAGAAAAATTAGGGAGACTACACCCTTCACAATAGCATCCAAAAAATTGAAATACTTAGGAATCAATCTAACAAAGGAAGTTAAAGATCTATATATTGAAAATTAAAGTACTCTGAAAAATGAGATAAAATAGGATATCAAAATTTGGAAAGATATCCCTTGCTCATTGATAGGAAAAACCAATATGGTGAAAATGACCATACTCCCAAAATTCTTATACAAATTTAGTGCTTAGCATATCTTGCAGAATTAGAAAAAACATTCCTAAAATTCATAGCAACCTAGAATAGCAAAAGCAATTCTGGGCAACAAAGGCAAGGCAGGAGGCATCACAATTCCAGACTTGAAATTATACTACACAGTTCCTGTGATAAAAATAAGCATGGTACTGGCAAAAAAAAAAAAAAACCCACAAAAAACAAAAAACAAAATCTGGGGTTTTGTTTTGTTTTGGGGCTTTTTTTTTTTTGCTGATTTGTTTGTTTTTGAGAATCAGTGGAACACATTAGAAGATGCAGACACAGCTACAAATGCTCTTGGCCACCTTATTTTTGATCAAGGGACCAAACATATTTACTGGAAGAAAGCGACTTTAATAAATGGTGCTGGAAAAACTGGCTCTCTACATGCTGAAGACTAAAACTAGACCCATGTCTATAACCATGCACTAACCTAAACTCCTAACGGATCAAAGATGTAAATATTAAAGCAGAAACATTAAATCTACTGGAAGAGAACGTAGGTAGGAATCTTGAAGGCATAGGTGAAGGCAGAGAGTTCCCATGTAAAATGCATGGGAAATACTTCAAAGAATTGACAACTGGGATCTCATCTTATTAAAAAGCTTTTACACAGCAAAAGAAATCATCAACAGAGTAAAAAGACAATGTACAGATTGGAAAAAATTTAGTCAATTGTTCCTCAGATAAAAGACTCATATCTAGAACATATAAAAAAATTGAAAAACATCAGGCCCCCAAATTCAAAGACCCAGTCCAAAAATGGGCAACTGAGAAGACTATGCACTTCTCAGATGAAGAAATAACAAATAGCAAATGAATGTATGAAAAAAATGCTCGACATCATTGGTCATTTAAGAGATGCAAAGTAAAACAACGTTGAGATTCAATATCACTCCATAATCAATGGTTATCATCAAGAAATCAACAAAAAACTAATGCTGGGGGTGGGGTAGGGAAAAAGAAACTGTTCTCCACTGTTGGTAGGGGTGTAGACTGGTACAATTACTATGGAAATCAGTATAAAGATGCCTCAAAAAAACTAGGATCAGAGCTCCCATTCCAGCCAGCTGTTCCCCTTCTGGGTATTTTCCCAGAAGAATTAAAAGCAACATTGCACAGCAATACATGTGCACATGCTTTTGCAGCACAATGGTTAACAGCTAAATCTTGGAAACAATCTAAATGTCAGTCACCCGAGGAAGTGGTAACAAAGATGTAGTATTTACACAATGGAGTATTACTCATCTATAAAGGAGGGTAAATTTGAGGCTTGTATAGGTAAATGGATGCAACTTGAGACCATACTCATCAGGAAAATTAATCAGACTCGTATGTATAAATATTGTATCCCTCGTGTGAGAAGCTGAAAGAGAGTAAGTAAGATCCAAAATGTACAATGGATATTGTGAAATGGGAAGAAATTGTTCAAAAGAAAAGAGAAACTTGGATGGGAGAAAAGAGAAAAGGAAGGAAAAAAATTTATAAGATAGTTAAGATAGTTATCCTACTAATTACTATTAGTTCATTGAAAAGAAAGTTTGTGCTTAAATTGTTACATGAATCTTAAAGACATAGGGCAATTTTCCATGCCTATGTCTTGTAATTTGAACAACTATTTTGAAGATAACAAGCCACAATGTTAACCACTGCTACTGTCCTACATCTTGTTCTGAGATTTTGTATCATTATTTTTCTGTTTAAAATTTTAAAAATTGGAAAAAGAAATACTGTTCTCTTCACCTCAGCTTGGCAGTTTCTTACAAAACTAAATGCCTTCTTACTATATGACTCAGCAGTTGTACTCTTTGGTATTTATTTAAAGAAGTTGAAAACTTATACCCACCTAAAAACCTGTACACGGGTTTTCAAAAACAGTTTTATTCATAGCTGCCGAAGCTTGGAAGTAGCTCTGATGTCCTTCAGAAAGTGAGTAGAAGAACCGTAGTTCACTCAGACACCAAATGTGGTTTCAGCACCAAAAGAAATGTGCCATCAGGCCATGAAAACACATGGCAGAAATGTGCTTGTCTCTTATTAAGTGAAAGAAGCTGATGTGCAAAACCTACATTCTGCAAAATTCCAGGTATTGCATTCTGGAAAAGTAAAAACTGAAAATCGTAGAAGCATTATTTTTTCTCCAGGGCTTGTTTGGGGGCGTTGATCAGTGGTTGAGGATTTTTAAGGCAGTAAAAACAGTCCGTATGCCATGACAATTATATACCCAGCATACATTTGTCTAAACTTCTAGAAATATATCAAGAAAAAATACGAACATAGACTATGGACTTTGGGAATGATGTGTTTATCAGTTGTGGTCAATATGCCACCGTGGTGGGGTCATTGATAATGGTGCTAGGGATTGAACCCGGGACCTTCACACTGAACTGCACCCCCAGACATTTTGCTATTGTTTTAACTTTTGAGACAAGGTCTTGCTATGTCACTAGCTGCCCAGGTTTGGTTTGAGCTTGTCATCCTCCTGCCTCAGCCTTCCGGAGTGCCGGGATCATAAGCCTGAACCACCACACGCAGCTGTACCTTATTTTTGCGGTGAACCGGAAACTGCTTGTTAAGATGTCTATAAAATATAGTCACCCATATGCAAACATATCTACATACACTTGTGTTTAATCACAAGGGAAAACTGCAAAGGAAGAAATATTAGAAGAGTTAATCTCTAGGCCAGAGGAAGAACGACATTCAGCAATGGTTCAAGCTCTGCAGAGATACGTAGGAAGCCAGGTAGTTCCAGGCTATTTTAGACTAGTACGTATTGACACATCTCTGTTCCCAGGCTCCTTTATTGCTGCCAAAGTTTTTATAGGACATTCAGCTGCAAATCCCATAAGCTCAGGAGAAGTGGCTGGAGGTGCACGCTACCCATGAAAAAGCCTGACTAAATGTCACCCTGTTTTTCTGGAAATAAAATATTTGTTCACCTTGTTTAATTTGGACATGTTACACTCTCTTTGCTTTCTTTTGTTTTTGTAGTGGCCCCACTAGCTGGACAAGGGCTTTACCACTGAGCTAAACCCTCAGCCTGCAAGGTGTGAAACGTATTTTGCCAACTTAGCAATGAGCTTAAAGGTTCTTGTGGGAATTAGGCTGAGGCTTTCAAAGGCCCTGTGTCAGGATTTTCCTATGTCCTGACTTCTATAACAGTATGATGAGCGGGCTGGAGATTTAGCTCAGCGGCGTAAGCGCCTGCCTTGAAAGCAGGCGGTCATGTGTTTGATGCCCGGTACCGATTAAAAAAAAAAAGTATGATGAGCTTGGTGGGAAAAATTACTTGCTTAGGTTTTGGAAATTGTTTTATTTTTATTTCAAATTGAGACTATTAGGGGTGGTTAGAAACACATATTTAACCTTAGGGAACTGGCGGTATTTGTCTGTCAAAGCTGGGGTGTCAATGTGCTGTGTGTTGTCTCCACCACATCCATGCATGCTGCCTGGCTCTGCAAATGCAGGACTCTGGTAGGGGCTGGGATCTTTAAAATAGGGCAGCAGAACTTAATTTCATGATACCAGAAAGGATTGAACATACATAAGGCAATTAAAGTGAATTGCTATAGGAAATTGGAGAATTAAAAAAATATATATATATATGTATTTATATTCATTTGTTCTCAGGGTCTTGTGTGTGCTAGGGAGTACTTTACCACTGAGATATAAAACCAAAGCTTAATTTCTTTCTTGATGTAAGAAACTAATAACATCCTATGGTAAGTGCAAATTCAGCAGAAGTTAGAATGTACCAAGATTAGGTGTTTATATGATTTTTAATAAAAGCTTTAGCATAATGTACTTTTAAATAAGTTTAGCGGCACAAATCACAGCAGAATTGCAACCATATTAAAGAAAGTTGGAACACAGAGGAAAAATTCTCACAGGGATGAATATTTTGGTGTTTTAATTTAGGGATTCCTCAGAATCACACATGAGAATCACTTGGGAAGCATGGTAAAGCACAGAGCCTGGGTTTCTTCTGCTGATTCAAAGGTTCTTTGGGTAGCACTCGGTGGTTGACAGTTTTAACAAGCTCTCCAGGTGGTTCTGGTTTGCAGCTGACAGATCTATTCATCCAGCAAACCCAGGATCACTTTACCACCCATCATTCTGCAGGACCCCCATGCAGGCTTTGCTGCAGAGTCAACACTGGGCAGTGGAGAGGGAGAGGGTGGAGAGGGAGATGAGTGAGCTTCCCCTCCCAAGTTTGGGGTAGGCAAGCGCGCAAAATTTGAGAGGAGAAAGACTTGGCATCAGGAAGCCAAACCATGAAGTACAATGAGAGAAGCAGACACATTAGAGGCATATTTCTAAGGTAGAGTTGGTAGAATGTAGTGATGAGAAGGGAAAGTCAAGACATCCTCCAAGTTTAGGGGGCAGGACAGAGATCGAGTATTTACTGAGATGGGCACACGGAAACTTCTTTGCATGTCTATGTCATCATAGCTTATCTCAAATACTTTCCCCAAAGTGCTGTTTGTCTTGATTTTGGCAAAATATAAGAAGTGTGATCTAAAAATTCAATGCAAATATAACTAAAAAATATTACAGTAAAAGTCACATTGTCAGTAACGCCTCTCAGTTATACCCCCCTCACTTTGGACTTACCCTGTCCGCCTGCCACTTTCTGAAGTGGTTCTTCTGTGAGTCTTTAGTGACCCAGTTGGGTTCTTTTGTTGTGTTTTTAGTGGCTGCCTCAATATCCTACACTGATCACAACTGCTTACCTTTCACTGTCTTTTTGGCTCTAGGGAGGAACCAGGGGCGGCGAGTTGCCAGCTCTGATGAATACGGTGGCTGGGGCCACACTGTGACGTGTTTATGAGCTGCCTTTCTGTTGGTCAGGTCTCAGCGGCATTCACCGATTTTCCACCATACCACCTAAGGACTCTCACAAAAGAGAACTTCAAGAACTCTCAGAAGGAGGCAAGAATGATGGAATAAGTGGATTTGAGGTGAGGCAAAGTATACTGCGGGTGAGTCATGGCAATGTGTGTTTTACTGTAATGAATTTTTATAATTTATACATTTGCTGTATATTTTGATCGTCTGTTGTAACTATCATAATAGTATAAGGTAGTTTTCAAGAGGGAAAGGTAAAAACTTTACGGTGGAGGAGGTGGGAAACAGATGAGCCATGTCAGCATCCCCAGGAATGCAAGTTGTCTGTGTCACGTACCCTCTGATGAGATGCACTGGGAAACGCATGGCCTGACATCTGGAGTCTTGGATTGCAAACATGCAGGACCTTGATCTAGTAGTAAGAAACATCAGACACACTCAAAATGAGGGACGTTCTAGAAAATACCTGATACATCTTCAAAGGTATCATTGTCAGTAAAAGACTGGGAAAGACAGCACAATTATAGATGAAAAGAGAAGACACAAATACTAAGTGCAGACTCCTACAGTGGAACAAGGACAGTCATGGAGTACTGAGAAAACTTAATAAGACGTTGTCTTAATCACTGGGACAAAGTACCTTAGACCTGCAATATGAAGAGAGGTTTATTTTGGCTCACAGTTTCAGCGGGATTGATCTATGGTTGGGTTGAATCCACAGCAAAAACAGTGACAGAATGGCATGGCGGAGGAAATCAGTTTATTGCATGGTAGCCAGGAAACAGAGATCAAAAGGAGAAACTGGGGTCAAAAATATACTCTTCCATGTAATAGTCCATCAACCTGTCCCTTCCAGCCAGGTCCCACCTCCAAACATGAGACTTGTAGGGAGAGTTTAGATCTAAACTCTAACATTGATTACTGAATGTGAGAGTTCCCAGGACTGTAAGTGTATATTACTAAAATGATAGATGTCAACATTAGGGAAAACTGGGTGAAGACGTGGATACTCTTTGTGCTTTGAAAGTCATTTTAATTCTTAGTTCCAAAATTACAAATTATAAGCAACAATTCATTCTCCAGCAATTTAAAACATATTAGGAAACAATACTTCTTGTAAAGAGATGTAGCTTCTGGGGGAAAATGTGCTTGAAAACAATGCAGAATGTGGCCAATATACGTCACGGTATACCTGTGAATTGCTTCTGGTTCCTGTGCCTAATCATTTTTGTTTTCCACTAGTTTAAATTGGTTTAGGCTACAAAACTTTTTTTTTTTTTTTTTTTTTTGCACCTTGAACAGAGCTCTTGTTTGGGGCTCTTGATGTCATTCAGTTGCTGGGGTACACTCGAGTGACAGGAGAGGCCATGAAAAACACTGTGAGGCTGAGATCTCCCCCTTCTAGGGAATTAGGCCGCAAGGTCACAGCCCTGGGGCAAAGTGCCAGTTGCTAAACCACCCCCTGAAGGTTTGGGGGTTAGTAATGACGCATTACCTGTGTTATCTTAGTTACTTTTCTTGTTACTGAGACAAAATACCCAACACTCAAACTTAGAGGAGGAAAGGTTTATTTTGGTTCTCAGTTCTAGAAGTTTCAGTCCATAGTCAGCTGGCTCCAAGGCAGGGTAGCATGGCAGAGGGGCATCGCAGAGGAGAAACGGTCCATGTGAGGCAGAAGGCAGCAAAGCAGTGAAGCAGCTAAGCAGGTTCTTTCTGTCCCTTGTATTCCATCCAGATGGGTAGGACAGCACGCACACCAAAGGTGGGACACCCTTAATCCCAATACCATACACTCAATTCCAGCATCACACACTCTAGATCCATTCAGTCCCCAAAAGCCCTGCCTGTCACCATGTGAGGCTTTGGGGGGACATCTAGACACAAACCATAACGTGCTAATTGCCATCATTTTCTCCCTGGATTTTAGGGTTGTTATGTTTTGATGCCGAGCTTGTTTTCAGGTTAAGCTCAATTTGACTGTTTCATCAAAGTGACTAGAAGTACTTTCCTTTAATACTTACCACAGCCTTTAACACTCTGCAGCTAGAAGACAGTATATTTTCATTGTCAAGCACACGTAAATAACTTTCTAAATCAGACATTACCTCTGAGCTATTTTATTTATAATTCCCAGGGTTATGTGGTATTAATAACATCCACAAATGATCAAACATTTTCTCTTGCTCAGTAGGTGAGACAAGAGCTTTACCATGTGCCCAGCAGCAAATGGAACTTGCCTGTCTCCACCTTTCCCTGTCAGCTTCTGCACTGCAGGACTGTCTGCAGGAGGCCCAGGTGGACACAGGGACATTCTCAGGACAGGGGTCAGCCAGCCAGGACAGACTCAGTAGAGTAGTACAGCTTTGCCCTGAGAGATGAATTCTGACATAAGGACCACTGCTTAAAATAACCTTGTCCTCCATGTCCGAGGCCCAATAGCCAAGCTTTTATCTCAATTGCTCCCTGCCTTTCCCACTTGACATTAAAAGACTCCAGGTGGCAATTCCTGAATGATGCTTATCTAGATTTTATTGTTTTCTCTTTACTGCACTCACAAGGTCTGACAACTTGACTGAAGTAGAACTTTCATACCATGAACATTACTCTGATTGCAAGAGTGGAATTCAATGCCATTGCCTGTTACTCCTCCCTCTGTAACCCCTACATGTGTCATCATGTGTCCCCCTCATTCTGTTGAAGCCTTTGTTCAAATGCTGCTTCCTTAGGGACACGTCTTGACCTCCTTGGCTAGCACAGTATTCCTGTCACCACTGCGCACTTTCTCTGGTTTACCTTTCTTCACCTCTTCCTGGGCGAGACACCACACCTTTCTTGTTACACCTTCACATGCGGAAAGTGACGAGGGTCTTTCTGATCTCATGCACGAGGTCACCAACCCCACCCCCCAATCACCTCCTAAACCATTCAGTTGCTAATGCCATCACTTCAAGGCCTAGGACTGCAACATATAAACTTTAAGGAAGGCAAGTTTTCAGGGTCTAGCTGCTGGGGTGACTGCCTGGACTGACCACTTCTAGGCTGGGGACACTTGGGCCTTTGCCAAATACAGTAAGGGTCATGCATGCTCACGGTTGTATGAGGACAGCCGTTGGACAGCCACCAACAGTGGTTAAAACAAGGGCACAAGGTGAACATTCAGAAAGTGAATTTATTACCTGCCTCCTTCCTCAGAGTGTAAATTTGAAGAGGGCTGGACATTTCTTCTCTACCTTCAGCCTTTGGAATAAGAATGGATGCAGAGTCTGGCTAAATATTCCTCATCCCCCAGCCTCAGCCACTGGCTGGGCCACCCTGATAATCTGATCTTTACCTCTGACACACCCCCAACCACCCCTCACCATCAGAGCCTGACTCACCTTTCCGTCTTTGCCACCCCTTCTGGGAATGAGGTATGTGCTCTGCCCTGGGGAATGCTCCAAGGTTGCTCAGACTGTCTAGAACATGTAGCTTGGTGTCAGCTTTCCTTATTTGAAATCTAACCTTTTTACACTAGCAGCAGCATTTGTGTACAGTTGCTTAAACTCTGCACAGATTTATAATACCCTAGGCTTGAACACATTGACCTTCATAAATATAATTTTTCTCTTACTAAGGAAACATGCGCTGTAGCATATCACACAAAGCCTGTGCCAGGGCAGTGAGGTCACCTGTGCAGCAGGGAATCTTCCCCCCACCCCCAGGACACCAGTGACCGACAAGAGACAGAGAAAGCTGGCAACAAATGGAAAAGAATGTGAGGCTCTTGAAAGGGGCCTGTTTTGTTCAGCTTTCCTGTTGCTGGGATGAAATACCTGACATCCAAACCCGAAGAGAGACAGAGGTGTATTTTGGCTTACAGTTCAGAGCTTCCAGTTTATGGCTGACTGGCTCCAAGGCAGAAACATCATGGTGGAAACTATTACACTTGTGACATTCAGGAAGCAGAGAACAGGGGAGAAGTGCCGGAGAGGAGGGGGCCAGGGGCCAGATATAGCTAAGGTCACGTCCCCAAGACCCACCAGACACAACCACAGGTGCTTTCCTAATCTTCTAGGGGTTTCTCAAATCACTCAGGGTGACCAGTAAGACTAATCATGACAGAGCCCTAGAATACTTCCAATATTCCAAAGCATACTTGCAGTTTGTGGAAGGAGCGTGCCAAAACCTGGAAACAAATTAGGTCGGAAAAGAGAACTCATAATCGGAGGCCAATTATATCCTTGGCACTCACGAACACACTTTTTTGTTTATTCCGTATCCTCTCTAGTTACCAAATGATAGAGGTGGGATTCGAGCCCACGCTTCAGTGCCTCCCTGAGCTCAGACATCACCCTCTGCTTTCACTTTCTGCTATTAAGCGATCTCACTAAGAAAGTATTAAGATTCTCTGCAAGCCTGAAAATGTACCTAACGTAAGAAAGAGGCTGCTCTTGTCTTCCCTGGGTAAATGTATTTTATTGATTTTTTTTTTGCCATGCTGGGCAGAGGTTACACTGAAGTTAGCTAGCATCACATCTTTCCGAGTAAACACTGCTAGCTGGTGGCGTGATTTTTCTCCTGCAGGGTCATAGTGAACCAGATGTTCAATGACAGCTGTGTTAGGCATAGTACTTATTTAAACCTGCAGTAACAGAGAAATATGATTCTAAAAGAGAAAAACCAAATCCAGCGTCTACCTTTCTGTTGTGCTTGGTATACAGCGATACCTGACAGAAAACTCAAATTTTTGCTTGTTTTGGTGGTGCTGGGTAATGAACTCAAGACCTTGTACTTGTTAGGTAATCACCATAACACTGCGCTATGCCCTGGCTCTGGTGTGTCTAACTTTTGACCACAACTTGAAAAACACAAGTGTGCTTCAAGCAAAGCACGTATGTATATGATTTGGAAAACAGGGATTAGCTGCAAATATAGAAGTGACTGGACTAATGAATCTTTTAAACTTTTACATAAAGTTAAGCTACTTGATACAAAATGAATAATTATTTTCATCACATCTGTGAAGGCAAGATAAACTAAAAACTTCTCTTATAAATTAGTTTGCCATTTCCCAACCTGATATCCAAAGGAACACTTTCCCAAGATGTTAAGAGATGTACCTTGAAAAGACATTTTTATGGATAAAAAAGTTCAAGGGATGGTGTATGTTCTTCTTAGATGCTTGGGGAAGGGGATAAACCAAAACTGTTTTCCCCTGCCTTTTGCTGTGTTTCAGGTATGACTATTTCTATTTCCTAGGGAATGGAAGGGTAGGGAAGAAATACCCTGGGAAATGCTAAAATTTCCGACTGCAATAGAAGCTTGGATAAACGCACTTGTTTGGATATTTTACTCCCATGGCCTCCTGGTTTCATGTCATACGCACTCTTGATTCCCAGCAATACTCTGCAGCACTGATAGTCAAATGTGTGTACAATCTCTCCAGTCCAGAGTTTTAAAGAGAGGCACGCAAACCAAAAGAGGCCTAGATCAAACCACTCCCTGATTGAGCAGACCATGGTTAAGACAGCTAACTACGTTTAATGCCTTTCCCTACAAAAACGTGAGCTGGAATGGCTGAAGTCAACTTGTTTTCAGTGCTGACATTCTATAGTTATTTGGAAATTAGCTTGTTGTGTAACGGTGAGACGCTTTGTTCTCAAAGTCAGCTGCCCTTCAATCAAAGGAACCAAAACTAAAATCTCCCATTCTTAAATAACATTTATTAGTATTGCAGTGACGTCTCTCTCATGAGAAGAGTTCTCTCATTTATTAAGGACAGATAGGTTATGGTTATAGAAGCAATTTCACTGAGTCGTAGTGATAAGAGTATACCCAACTATGACCCTTAATTCAGCAATGCAGTATTCACACCATGTTTGCTGTCATTTAGCTATTTATCCACGCATGCCTTTTTTTTTTTTTCTTTCCTTTTTAAAATACTGTATGTACCTGGATGGGGTGGAAAAAAGAAATGCCAAGGGCTTGCTAAAAAGGAGAAGACTAAAAAAGATAAAATTTCCATGGCGCAGTGCTGTTCAACTGCAGTCTGAGCGTGTGGACGGTGCTGCCGGGGATGCAGCAGGCCCAGTGGTTTCTTGGTCAGAAAGGTGTGAAGCCCTTGAGGTTTTCGGCGGCTGTCTGGGGCGAGCGGGCATCTCCGCTTAGGGAATCCAGCTGATGTTCAGGCACTGCGCTATGAACGCAAACATGTCTGAGACTTCTTCTATCACTTTGGCCGTGGGCTTCCCCGCCCCGTGGCCTGCCTTGGTGTCCACGTGGATGAGCAAGGGGTTGCTCTGTTTCTGGCTGCGGCCCACGGTGTACTGAAGAGTGGCGATGAACTTCAGGGAATGGAGAGGGACCACGCGGTCATCGTGGTCAGCAGTGAGGAGGAGCATGGACGGGTACTGGACACCATCCGCCTCTGGTAACTTCACGTTATGCAGGGGGGAATATCTGCAAGGCAAAGGCCCTTTGGTGAGGCTGGAGGTCAACCCAGAGCTGTTAGGTGGGACAATTAAGGATTGGCATGGTACAGTCTTCATTTCACCCAGCTACTGAAATAACCATCCCAAATTATATGCATTTTACACTATTTCACAGTAGTAATGACTGCCTTTAAACCACTGAATGTGGTCATTTCCTTATCTTTTGTTGAAGGAATGGAAACCCTGTGTGTAAACCCTGAGTATCTGAACCCTTCTGCCCCCTCAGTATCTAAAAGCCTTTATTCCAAGCTTTGCAATCTTAGCAAGCACATTTGTCACCTCTAGGCCTATAACAGGGAGTGGCTGGCTGGCTCTCACCATCCAGCAAAAAGGAACTGCTTCTGGACATTGAAGAAAATGTTAGTGGCGAAGCCAGCTCTGGAAGCACTCGGCAAATTCCCCATGTAAGTGAGAAAAAGGGCTTGAAGAACAAAAGCATCACTGACTTAAACAGAGATTGAGAGAAACAGCTGGATCTTTGTTCTTTACATTTTATCCAACACGAGTGCCAGGTTTTCAAAACTATTTAATATTAGTGAATACAATTGTTTTACTCGAATCTTATTTCTTAGGGTAGTTAGTGAAAACTGTAAATTTTGCTTGGTTCACCAAAGCGAAGCTAAAACATTCTGGGGTTTGTGCTTCCAAAACAGAAAATGACGGGCACCGATGGATCTGTCCGGTGACCAATCCCTTGTCCTCTACAAAAGGGCTGGTTCTGTGTGGAAACAAGTGTGACAAACTCTATTAAAATGCAGCCTGTGAGAACTGTCATCTGAAGCAGGATTAATACAGGGGAGAATATTTTGAACTTTTTCTTTAGTTTCAAATTTCAGAAGTATTAGGTTTTGTGTAGTACTATGTTATCTTCAATATACAATTAACTCCAGCGTTTTGAAATGTGTCTACATAGGACTTAGTCTCCTAGGGTATTTCTTTCTAAGTTAACTCTGCACAGGGCTGGCAAGTCCTGAGCATGCGTCCTGCGAAGGGCTATTTATTATCATCGAAAGCTCTAAATGGTTCGCCATCACTGAAAAGCAGCATCGTGGGGCATACAGCTTTACCAGTGTGTGACAAGGAGCCCATTTAATCATTTAGAAGGAACAGCTTTAAGAGTGAGCTTTTATCTCCTTAGAAGATTTAGTACTTTCAAAGTATTTCATTTAAAAATTCAGTCATTTTGACAATTTCTAACAGAACTGGCCATAAAAAGAGACATTAAAAACTTGACAAAGTACTTTTATCAAAATACACAGTTTCTTGAGAAGACGGGTGGTGACAGGCTTCTTGAGCCAGGCTGGGGTCATTCTTAAACACTGAAGATAAATAATCCAGAAACTCTTTCAGGTAGGAACAGTCAAAAGAGAGTGTTAATGCTTACCATTTCCTCAGTTATCAGCAAAGTGGTTAAAGGGACATGAATAAGGGAAGTTACACAATATTCAAATAATGCACCTCAAACTGTCCTAGCACATGTCTTGTTTTTAATTTCCTTATTTGTTGACTTAGAAAAGGAAATCTTATATGACGTATGATAGCTTTTTCCCATTCATTTCTGACTGCTACAACAGCAAATTACCACCAACGCAGCAGCTCAGAATAGCAGACATCTGTAAGTCGGCATTCTGATCGCCTCATCTGGGTCTCTCAAGGCTCAAATCAAGGTGCTGCTAGCTGGGCACATATTGGAAACTTCTAGGAAAAAATACTTCCACACCCAGATTGCTGACAGAACTCAATGTCATGCAGGTTAGAGGACCGAGGTCTCCTTTTTCTGAGTCAGGAATTGGTCTTAGGTTGTACTGTGCTCTGCTCCACCTGCAGCGCGCATTCACAGGGTTACCTGGAGCAGTGTCTGCCAGGAAACCAAGGACAAGGGATTCTGGCTGTCATCTTTGTGGTTTGTAACAAAATCAAGACAAGGAAGACAGAAAGGTTTCCCCACTGCTTTTGCGGTAAGTTATATGCCCAAAAAAGACACTGACGGAAGGAGATCATCAAAGACTAATCATTCCATGCGCTGTTCCCTATTATGGTATCAAATCATTAACAGCATATATGTCAACATGACTCCAAACGTACTTGACCAGCCATTCAAAGTGTTGCTTGCTGTCCGAGCACCCGTAATCAGTGGTCCAGGCATGACCAATGGTGTATTTATGGAACTTCAGCATGTCCATAACTCCAACTTGGGCAATAACACAGCCAAAGAGGTCAGGACGCTGATTTGCACAAGCAGCTAAGAACAAGGATAGGAAAAGGAGGCAGTGTGTTATTAAACATCTAGACAAACAAAAACAAAACCACACAAGCTTTCAGAACCGTTTGCCTTTATCCTGAGTGCACAGGAAAAAAAAATCACAGCTCCAATATGTCCAAAGGTGGAACGGTGGGATTTCCTAGCAGTGGGGTTTTATTCTCCAGTGTGACTCCCAACAAGGAAGAGCTATTTCAAAAGCTCAAGGACCTTCTGGAGAAACTGTGTCCCTTTGCCCGTCCCACGTTCTTTCCCAGATGCTGGGGGACTTGTTCAGGACCTCAGAACAAGCCAGAGGCAATGCAAAAGAGGAGCTGCAATACGGTTCAGAGTTTTAACCAATGCTGTCACATTTCATTGTCCTGTGTTTCATATACTTTTTTGGGTCCACTTAAATCTCCTTGGTCATTCAACAGACACTTATATCTCCTTGGTCATTCAACAGACACTTATTGAATATTTGCCATGTATCGAGCAATAGGTCTGGGTTTGTCTCAGTGAATAAAACTAAACTCAGTAGGGAAGATAGAGAAGTGAACAGGACATTGCACAAAGCAGGGCAATCACTACTGCTCGGATCATTCAGGTGCTACCAAGCAAGGCGTACGGGAAGGTAATGCAATGTAAAGGAAGGCTTTTGGAGGGGTGACACCGAAGCTGGCACAGCCAGGAATTATTCAAAGGATCTGGACTTTTCCTGCCTTGGATAAAAAAACCACAGTTCCACTCTTATTTTCATTTCAACAGTTATTAATACTGACACCTGAATTTACCCTTGGAAACCCTGGGCTTCTCACTTGGAGACAGGAGGGTTAGGAATCTGTACTTCTAACATAAACATCTTGAGCGGGAGCCCCATCTCTGCAGGCTCCCAAAGGGCCTTGGTTTATCAACAGGCATAAACTTGGGTTAGGGATGTAGCTTAGCTGCGATCCTGGGTTCAAACCACTGTTTTGAAAACAAACCAAAACAAACCAAACAGACACGAACCAATACTGAATACAAAACTCCAAAACCATAACACACTTACTGAGTGAATCAGCACATTACAACACAATTCTCCCATTACTGAAATCAGACTGTCCTTTCCTTTTGTACGCCTCAGATAAAATCCTTCAGTAAATTCAGTTGGTTGAATTGTAAAATACGGCCAGAGTCTGACCTCTTCTAACTTGTTCCAGTGCTGTATCTCAGGTCTGAGGCTCCTCCTGGCTGCTCTTCTCTCCTGCCTTTCCAAAGGCTGCTTGCTTCACACAGGACAGTGGCAGCGAGCCCACTAGGCACAGCACGAGGTCCTACCCCAACATTTCCTTGCTCACGGCTCACCATGGATAACTCCTCTCCCTGGCTCTCACCTGGACAGCCTGAGGGCCTTGGCTTGTGTCTGCCACCTCCACTGAGTTAACTTGCAAAGAAACTTCACATGGGCAGAGATACCTGTTTTGTTCACTGACCTATGCCTAGTGTCTGGAAACATGCCTGGTAAGTCCTGGGTGTGACATTATTTGTTGAATGATGACCAGATTCGTTATTTGATATTTAAGAATTTTACCAGTATCTTTTCTAAATTAATTTTACTTTCTGTGACAGTATTTTGCTAGGTAGCTTAGGCTGGCCTCAAACTTGTGATCCTCTAGAGTGCTGAGATGATAGGCCTGTGACATTTTGCTTTTCATTCTTTTCCAAATTAAAGCAAATTATTTTAGATGTCTATATTTTTACCTCCATCAGAGTTGGGTTTTTTTTGGTGGTGGTATGGGTTGAACCCAGGGCCTCATGCATGCTTGGCAACATTTCCATGGAGCTAGGAAATGTTTTAAAAAGACTATTCTGTTGAAGTCAAAGTCTAATTCAGGTTTTGATGTGATTCAGTGTTTCAAAGACAAGAAAAAAAATGAATGAATGCTGTGATCCCTGGCATTGAAAATTGCTGTGTGTGTTATGGCTTGTATATAGCTGTCCCCTCAAAGCCTCATACACTCATGGGTGGGACTCTTTGGAGCTGCCTGGATCTAGGATGTGTGACACGGGGACTAAGGGTGTGTGGTACTGAATTAGACCACTGATTAGAATTAGTATAATTCTGGGTGTGGCTAAATGGATGTACTGCAAGCAGAAGCCCTACCCTGAGTGGAGATGAGCCACCCAAAAGCCTTATATTCTGGATGGGCTCAAAGGGCAAGGCAGGCTTGCTTTCTGCCCACTCTGCCATGGACCGCTGTCCTTCTGCCATGCCACCCTGCCTTGGAACCAGCTAACTGTAGACTGAAACTTCTACCAACTATGAGCCAAACTAAACCTTTCCTCTAACTTTAACTTGGGGGTGTCAGGTATTTTGTTCCAGCAATGAAAAAAGTCAGTCAATGCATTTGTACAAGTGCTATTCTACACCTGTATGGCCGCTGCATACATCCTAAATGCCAGTGCATACAGGAACCAGCAAACCAAGTCCAGGTCTGCCACACATACTTATTACAATGTGCTATTGACAGAAGGAAGTAAAATTCCATTAACCACCGAGAATTAGAAAACCTTACATAAAGATACACCCACACAGAAGTTAAAAGAACCCAGAAGCAGGCTCAAACCCTGGCAGCACCATTTTCTAGCTCTGTGACACCGGAAAGGAATTTAACCTCTGTTTCCTCTCTCAGATACAGGCATTAATAGGGTGCATCTCACAGAGCTGGGTGCATAAAGGCTCCACAATACCTGGTGCTCAGCAACTGTAAATGATGCACATGACTTACTATTCATCCTTGTGTACAGCATTTTCCCTCTTAAATTCTATCTCAGTACCCTCAGCATTTAGCACCACTTGGCATAGCTATCCAACAAATGTACTATGAAGATCACATCTTACAAATTCTCAGTAACAGAACTTCTTGGAGCAACACAATCTGTCTCAGGCTTGACTCTGTGCTGGCTGAACCCTACAAATCTATGGACCCCATTTGTTGGCAGGGGGTAAGAGCTCAGAGCAGGGTGTGGAAGTCATGAGTTAATTCAGGATCATGTGGGCTCTGCTATCTTTTTGCATGTCATTTACTAGGTGCTCAAATACAAATGGTTTTGCCTGCCCTCCTCCTCAGGCAGGGTCATGCTAGCCTGGGCTGATTGTGAACTGTCCATTCTTCTGCCTGAGCCTCCTGAAGAAGATGAGGTTAGAGGCATGAGCCATCACACCTTCTGGGTTTTGCTTTGCTTCCATTCATAAACTGAAGCTGGCTATGGACAGAGTACCTAGAAACCCTCCCAGGTCAACCAGTAACTACAACAAATAAGACCCAGTTCTCACCCACGAGGAGGCCTCCATTTGAACCTCCGTTAATAGTGAGCCTCTTGGGAGATGTGTAGCCTTCCCTGATCAGATATTCAGCGGCACACTGGAAGTCATCAAAGCAGTTCTGTTTGTTAGCCAAGATACCGCCTACAATATGCCAAAGTAAAAAATGATTAATTAAAACACGAACACAAAAAGTAAGAGATGACAACAGGGCACAATTTCAACTACTGATCCACTGAATGGTTATAGCCCCAAACTATATTTAAAGAAATGCCTCAATTTAAATTGTATGTACTGTGGAAATCTATCACCAATACCACAATTGTTAACCTATATGGTAAATGTTTATTTCATTAGAAACCTCTAGAATTTGAAAGGCAAGACCCCCAAAGAGAACAGATTTTTTTTTTTTTTTTAATGTGAGAAAATACAACATCTAAAAGAATCTCTATTTTGGAGAAGCTGAATGGCTTTCCCCTTCCAAGTCCCACCCAGCTCCCATCGTCAGGACAGGTGCTGGGGGCTGATGTCTCCATGTCCTCATGAAGACAGACCTGCCCCTGCTCTCTGAAGGAGTTTCAACTGAGTAAATAATCTGTTTTTTCCCACAGTTACTAATTTAAAGAAAAAGCAGAAATCGGTAGCATGGTAGGGCTTCAGCAGAGCACATCTGGGTTGAGTCTTAAAAAAAATTTTTTTTTCAAGCGTCTCCCCAGGGTAGTCTGAGATTTATCGTCTGTAAGTCACTGCCACATATTAAACCAGAGAAATTATTTAAAGAGAACATTTACAGGGTCACAGACTAAAAGTAAGACCAAACGCCAAAGGCATATCCTCAAAGCAACAGATGTCTGAAATAACTGTGTCCGAGATGAACAGAAAGCAGACACAGATCTAATTAGATATTTGAGATTAACCACTTCTGCAGAAATTCAATTAACGATGAAGCAGTGCTACTGAAGGAATTTTTTTCATATCAAAACAAATGTTATTAAGATTTTAATAAGAAATTATCGGTGAATTAAAACAGCTAGGATTACTTAGCTTCCAGAAATAATACCATTTAGGGTATGTGACTGTATTTTTGAAAGGGTATTACATTTTAAACCCACTGCACAGAATGGCATTTAGATTAATATTCTGTGTATTAGGCTGTAACTGGCCCATTTTTGTTTTGTTCACTGCCTAACTTATGAGAAAGTTTATGAAATCAGTCTATTTTTAGCTTTAGTCAAGTTCCAACCTATGGAACTCCAAAGACTTCGGACAGTGAGTTGGTTCTAATTAATAATAAGGTGACAGAAAGAGCCAAGCAGGACAAGGCTATCCACTGTGTCAGATCATGGAGGCGTTTAATGAAGGAGCACCCAGTTCTTTTGAGAGGAGGCCACAGGGCCAGGATTTAGGCATGGTATCGGTGCTGGAGTACACAACTGTGTGCCATGTAAGCAGGAAATCAGGGTCCAGACAGCGTATGAGTTTGGGATGCAAGTGTCAAACATACGGTGTGTAGTAATTTCAGTTCAAAATGATACAACGAATTCCGTGTAGCTTCAGATGTGATGAGAATTCATGGTCTCCGGGGGAGGACGCTGGACACTGATTAGTTCACCCAGTGAGCCAGGCAGGAGCCATGTGTGAATCAGGAGCACTCATGCTCTCTAAGATGATCTAGTAGTTTGGTACCTGACGTCAGCTCCTCAGGCCCACGCTACTCACCAGGCCTAGACCTGGGCCTTTCCTGCACCTTGGTACCTAACAGGGGCTAATGAAGGCATCTTTATAGATTCACCTTCATCGTTACTAACTGGATGTGATGTGGAGAACCAGATCCTTAGGCAAGGAAGCACAAGGGGAGGTACAGGTCTACACGGTGTTCTCTGATGTTCCTAGCAGGGAGGAGACCCTCTCACCTGATGACCCACCCCGAGCACTGGAGGCCACCTCTGTCCAGCAGGTGTTATAAATGGCAGCTGATGAGCGCAGAGGCAGCACAGAGTTGGAGGAAGTGAAGCGCTATTCCATGCCCTTTTCCCCAAGGACACTGGACCAAACCAAGTGAAAAACAACCTCATGAGCCCATTTTATGGTCTATGGAGTCAATGTCAGCTATACAAAAGCCTGGTAGGGCTTTTTTTTTTTTTAACATATAAAAAATGGAAGAGAAGGACTTTAAAAATCATTTTTTAAAAATGTGACCTCTGAGGTATGAAGCGGAGGCCTACTCAACCAGAATACACATTTCGGGGGGCCACTGAAGGGAGCCCGAATAAAATCCCCGAAGACAAATGACTGTATTCTTGTGTCTCCTTCATGACAGCGCCCAGAAGTGGTGGTAGAGGACAGTACTTCTCAGCAATGTGGGGACCAAGGAGCTGCCCACAACAGCAACAAGAAAGTTGTAGGACTCCTCTTTCAGAAGACCTGTCTTGAAATCTGTTTCAAAACAGCCCAGTAATGCTGAACTGTGAAAAGAAGGCTGCCAGGAGACAGAACAGACACAACAGACTCACTTCTGACATTGATAACTAAAAATGCATTTCGTGCATTACTAAAAATCTCAAATTCTGATTATGGTCTTATGGCAAATGATGTTGCACTATCACAGACTACAAAGGAACGTAAGAAAAGCTGAGTTAATTCTCAAGAGAGGAATGCTGCCCGTGAGGTGCTGGAAAACATCCTTTATTTTCCCTTTGCTTATTTCTTTCTGCTACTGACCCTGCAGCTCATTTAAATGGAAGGATCAGCACAACCTGAGCTTTTTCCCCACCAGACTCGAGTTTCTGGAGTGAGAATCCCTTACCTTTATGCCACATCTCCCCGTATTCACCGCCACCTCTGATGTTGGCCACCGCAAGGACACCGCCCAAGTGTCTCACAAAAATGAGCCTGGACACGCTGAGAAACAGTGGAGACAGTTAACCTTCTCCCGTGACACCTGTCACTAAGCACTGTGCTCTCTCCCTCCATTGTAAGACAAAGCAAATATAGCCCTGAGAACTCTTCAGGGCTAACAGTCCAACGGGGCTTTTTTTTTCTGGTACTGGGAATCGAACTCAGGACCTTGCACTTGCCAGGCAGGTGCTTACGCTGCTGAGCTATATGCCCACCCCCCATCACCTTTTAAACTGTGGCCTTAAAAGTTCTAAGTGATATTTTCTATTTGTTGTAAAAATTAACTTGGCTTTAAGAATTATTTCTGAGAATTTTACTCTTCCTTTGAGGAATGAGGGACATTTCTATTTGTTGTAAAAATTAACTTGGCTTTAAGAATTATTTCTGAGAATTTTACTCTTCCTTTGAGCAATGAGGCCCAGGGAGGGCTTCTGTAAACCCTGGAGGCCTAGATCACGGATGGCCCAAACCGTAGCCCAAAACTCATTCACTGCAAAGTACCAACACTGCAATTAAACGTGACCGCTGAGCTTTTAGTTTAGAAAATACAACTCACACATTAACATCTTTTGCCTTAAAAATCTGAAAAGTTCTTTCTACCTAGATGAACCAAGACCGGAGGTTTTAGCTACAGTGGTGCAGTAGAACCGGTGTGGTCTTGAATCCCATTAGGACCCAGGGAATGGAGCTCACGATGTGTCTCTCGTTCCTCACTGGCTGACGCACATTTGTTGCCGTTCACTCAAGCATCATTCTGCCTTGAAACTGAAGCCTGTACCTTTATCACTCTGAGTGATGAAGAGTGACACACACACACACACACACACACACACACAATGACATGCTGTATCCTACAAGGAGTAGGCTCATTGATGAACCAAAACCAAGTATTGTGCATGTTTAGGTTAATCATTTCAGGAGTGACATAGGACTTTGGTATAGAGATACATCCACCTGGATGTACTCATGAGATAACAAGTGTCACTGCCCGAGAAGCCTGTGTGGGCTTCTCTCTCTTTCCACCAGGGTTCAGATCATGCCTGGAATGGTGCCTGAGATATGGTGCTGTAAGAGCAGAATGAAGGAATAGCAACCATGATGATGTTTATCCCGTAGGCCCTTCAGTTACTCATACGAAGGGGCCATACAACTCCACATCATGAAATATTACTCTACATTGTGATTTTATATACAAACCTCCACCAGTTCCTCACTAACAGAGAGAAAACCAAATTCTGTAGCTACGTGTTCACCATGGTCTACAATTTAGCTATAAGCCATCTGAGAGGAGGGACCATGTTTCATTCTTTATTAATTATAATGAATAATAACAGTTATAATTATAATGAGCTATTCTAGTTGCTGAGTGTTTAAAGCAAAGCAACAGCTTTCTTAGAGTCAACTCTGGAACATTTAGTTGAATCTGTCTTGAAATTTTGGGCAGCTACTGGTAGTCACTAGTCCACGAATCTCTTCCCAAACAGGATCCTGAGTAAATCTATGGATAAAATGTCATATGAAAGTCTACTTAGAAGATGGCTTAAAGCTAACTGACTTGCTGGTAGGGAACTGCCTGATTTTATGAAAAATGCCCAACAAAAACTCCATTTTATCCTAGGAACAAGTGTGAAAAATATGTGTGTATGTATAAACATACAATCACAATAGCAATACATACATGTAGTTTCTTCTCCCTGCATATAAGTTATACACCAAATAATCACAGAAACAATTAAAAATGAAGCAATAGAGGCTTCAGAAGATATATTTATGGCTGAATGATAAGACAGCTTCAACTGATACTAATCTCTTATAGATATACTTTCAACATCTAGTTCTCAAT
Source organism: Hydrochoerus hydrochaeris (assembly GCA_004027455.1). Lineage (NCBI taxonomy): Eukaryota > Metazoa > Chordata > Mammalia > Rodentia > Hydrochaeridae > Hydrochoerus > Hydrochoerus hydrochaeris. Next base: position 18,584 of record PVLA01007524.1, on the reverse strand, counting down.
TGATACCACTGAGAAAAAACAAAAGCCAAACAAGATTAGCTTGTAATAGTACTGTAATTTCTGAGCAAAATTCAGGTAGTTATGACATAATCCTGCCCTTCTACAAAAACACCAAGCAGAAATACAGTTAGGTATGTTAGAAGAACATGATTTGGTAGATCAGACTCTGGGCTCTGCCACACCCAATGCCCAGCTCCAAGAGTGTTTACACGCTTACCTGTAGTTGGGGGTAATGGATATGTTGAAGCCACCGTAGCCATATAAGAAAGCCGGGTGTGAGCCATCCAACTTTATGCCCTTTTTATGGACAATGAACATTGGAATCTTTGTACCATCCTTGCTAGGGTAGAAAATCTAGAACAAGAGGAAGAACGATACTTGGATTTTGCGGTATGTCGTAAATATTTGCATACTTTTAAATGGCAAAAATCAACTAGAAAGTTCTCTCTTCAACACGGACAGTGACACAGTTAAAATCCAGGGCTCTATGACAAAGAGATATTTTCCTGTTTCATGGAGCCGGTGCAGAGCAGTGAACGGAGTATGGGTCTGAAGACAGAGAGAATGATTTGAATTCTTATTCCACAACTGTTTAGCGAGGTGCCCCTGGGCACCTCATTTTTCCCCTCTCAGCCTCAGTTTGTCATCAAAATGCTGCCGTCACATCCATATCTCAGGGCCTTCCTGGGGCACATAGGAAAACAGGGATCCATTCTGTTCTTCCTTACGCCTCTTGGGAATGCAGGGTCACATTTTGCCAACCTGTCCAATAGTCTTGGGAGACATCTCATCTTAACACATTTTATTTGATCAAAAATATTTTAATATGTTTGTTAATTCATTTCATTTATACTACTAGTTTGGTTTTGTTCCTAAAACTTTTGTGCTATTATGTTTCTTCTTTGTAAGAATCTTGTCTCTCAGAAACCACTTTGGAGACAAGGATACACACGATTGTTACCTACTGCTATTCTTACTTGGTTACGAAAATTTTATTTTTTTCACAAAAACACATTTCACATTCATCTTCCCCTCAAAAGGTTAAGATACTCAATGCATCTTCAGTTTTGTACGTTCAACTGTTACACAAATGTTAGCAACAGCAAAACAGATTAGCTCAGAGGGCTGATGAGGAACAACAGAGAAACTGTATTATTCTATTATTCCTTCTTAAACAAAGACATTTTCTCCATTACTGATAATTAAGGCTTACCAAATGTTTCTAAATTTGAGCCGTCTCCAGTAAGTTTAGTAAACATTTCCATTTTCATTACTTTTTTTGGAGAGAGGATTAAGAGAAAAAAAGAATGAGAGAGAACATTAAATGCCATTCAAGCGATAAGCCACAGAGCAAATGATAAGCCACAAGAAGCTGAGAATGGCTTCTTCCAGACAGAAAGGCTGGAAATAAGCTTTCCCTTTGGGCAAACACAGTGTCCTTCTTGAGCCAATGATGCGCAAATGTGCTCCGGCTGACAAACATCTTGCCAACCTCCCGTGTGGCGGTCAAAGGCATAATAAGCCTTTATGCTTCGGGTGAGCTGGAGACACGTGCACCCAAAGCTTTTTAGTGGCAGCGGCTCTGCTCCAGAAAGCAAGTTGTCACACAGAGTCCTTGCAAGAGGAGGCGATGCAGATTTACAGGTGGGCATTACGGGACTGAGACCAAGGTCTCCACGTCTGGTAGTTTTTTTGAAACTTGTCAAGAAAATACAAAAAAAAAAAAATGTGTTTCTGACTCTGGAGAGAAATACTTAGAGGTAGATACAGGGAACTTGGCAGTTCATAAACCACGGAGAATACGCAGCAGAGTTCACAATCATCAGATGGGACGGTTATATTTAGATATCTAGTGCCAGCTGCAGCCACTAATCGAGTGTAACTGAGTGAGCGGGCCCCGGCTGGTGCAGAGTACAAGGATGTGACCTGAAGTGACAGGCTGGGGCTGCTGAGCTGAAAGAAGAGAGGCCTTTGCAGCTGAGCTGGGAAGAGTTCAGGGCAGGTTTTCAATCTTAGGCAACAGTATCATCAAAGGAGTCAGGAGAAACTCTCACGATACCATCTTAACGGAATCGTCTGCTCCAATGAGCCCTCTGTGCCTCCCCTGATGTCGGGTGGCAGGTGGACCTGTGCTCAAAACACACCCATCTGTTCCATCACTCCTCTGTTACCACCAATTAATATAAACGAAGACCAGATGTTTTCCCACAATCCTTGGCAACTTCAATATGGGACTCAATAGTTTTTTTTTTTTTTACCCAGTTCTGTGATTTTCATCAGTGACAAAGAAATTGATGACCTGTCAAACACCTTACAGATGCTACAGTTTATTCAAACAAGAATGGGTAAAGAAAAGGTGACATTTATACACAATGGAGTACTATTTTGCCATACAGAATAAATCTAAGTCGTCTATAAGAAAATGCAAAGAGCAAAATAAAGGATAGGAAACAGGGAGAGCTACAAATGGAGGGAGGGCTTGGACCAGAGGAGGAGGGACAGGAGGGGAAGGAGATGAAGATGCATTATATGCATGTACGGACTCCTCTATAAATGTACTAATAAAAATACAAATTAAAAAAAAAACAGATAAACAGGACTGGAACAATCTCCGTTCAACCTACAACCATCACCTTGGCCTTTAGAGCCTGACCCGCTTATGCAAGGGTCTCTGTTAGTTTCCCCTTTGACCACCGATTTTTTTTTAAATTCTAAAGATATTATTTTTGAAAAAGCTCTTATGATATTCAGTCTCTTGCTGTTGATTTCGCTTGGGCTGTCTTACCCAGCTTAGAAGCCCTGGACAGCTCTTTAAATACTTAAAATCCTGTAATTCTAATCTTAATTCCCTGGATATCTCTTCCTCCCCTGGACAGCTGGACACTCAAGAAACACTGTCACTTCAACACAAACTCATCCCACCAGAACGCAGCTAAGCTCCACAATCACCCCCACCGCAAAATGAGTCCCCTGTCTGTGTTTCCTTGCCTCTGTCTTTCCTAAATCTCTTCCTTATGCAAATTAATCCCAGAGGAGCTGTTTTCAATATTTTCCACTTTCCTCCACTCCTAACACCATCCACGCATTTGCTTTCTTTTCCCTTTATCCGACCTGTCTTTTCAGAGGTCACTGCTTGGAATTCTCCAAACACCTTCTTCCAACTTCAAGCAGTCTCTGCGACCCCACAGAAGGAAGGGTCACTCAGGGGACTCCATGTGTCACTTCCTCCACCACTATGCCACTGTTCTAGCTCCTATTTACTTTTAACCTTTTTCTTTCCTTGGCGTACAGACTCAGATTTCTTCTACGACACCCCTTGGCACCACTCTTTCTGTCCCTCAGTCTAAACTTCCACCTCCCTTTTCCTTCCAAAGTAGAGTAACTTACACCCATAGTTCGCAGCTTTCCTGTTTACTGTCTTGGCTTCATTGCTCTCTCAAGGGTTATGAACAAGTGTTTTGGCCTTGCTCTTCTATCGTCTCCACCTTTATACAGGGTGTGCCCGTCCCAATTTGTTCATAAGCCTATAGATACAAACCTATTCATGCACAGTCACAAAAACACAGGTTATTTATATTGCAGTAAATAGAATCAGGCAAATACTGGGCTACAACTTGCCTGCCATCATTTAGCAAGAGACCATGGAATTTTTTCCAGGTTCAAACAGCCAGATAAACCTTGTGAAGTAAGCGGCTGTCTAGTATTTCACTGTATGAATGTACACACAGCTATTTCTCATTTGCTCACTGACACAAAAATTACATAACTTGTATATTTGTATCATATACAAATATTCAAATCTAATATGCAACCCACTCATGCTTCATGAACAGACAGTTACCAAGGCTTATATCTGCATTTTTTTTTCCCATTGGCAAATGAGTATTGTTACGATATTTGGGTTCCAGTTAGGAAGCAAAAAACCTTCTTCTTCTTGTACTCAGTGAGAGTGCTGTTGCCTATTCATCTTTTAAAATTAAAACATTTAAAAAATAAGCACAAAACTGTACTGTTTATGGGGTTCAGTGTGACATGCAAAGTGCAATGACCAGGTCAGGGTAATCAGCATGTATCCATCAGCTCAAACATTTCTCACTTGTTTGTATTCTTTTTGTGCGTCTACTGTGGGCACTGCCTCATAATGGGATGCTAACGCTTCTACAGGAATGTAATGGACATATTTAACAGGTGGCCATGTGAGTAGCTGAAAAAAATCTGTCAGTCACCCAAGGCTAAGGCACCATGTGAAGCTGATGCCCCGCCCCCGTCTGCCATCTGCCTATCACAGCAAAGCAGACGGGTCACGTGACATATCTAGTTCAATAAGAAGCCTGTGCCTGGAGCAGCCTTTCACCCTAATGCAGACTGCCAGGTACCACCAAAGCATTCCTGGTGGGCAGATGTCACAGGAGTGACTGTCTTGGTTTCACATCCTTCATCAGGAACATGGCAAATGAGGAACAAACCCTGAGACAGTAATTCGAAACCACAGTCTGTTCTAAACATCAAAGCTTGCCAGCCAGAGTGAGCACTGAATTAAAGCTTCTCTGCCTTGCTTTCTTGTGTTCCCCTCTGGCCACATGAAGAAGAGACCAAAAAAGGTGGCAAACTCCTCTCTCTGAGAAGAGAAGGCCACTGAGGAGGACATCCAGGCTCCAGGGACCCCAGCTGGCGTCCAATGGCCCCATTACATCCAGTGACAAAGGCCTGCCCTGTAGATGCACCTCAGTGTCTACTGTGATTAACCAGTTCACTTAGACTTGCTGGGGCTAAGAGTTAACCAACTCACCTAGATCTTGAAGGGCAGTTAAGTTACTCAGCTGCTTAAGCTGGCTGACAAGCACAGAGCAGAGACCATTTAACAGGGCTGAAAAGAAAGCTGCTAGCAGACGTGACACCTACACAGAGAGGCCACCTTTGAGAAGGCGCCAAGATTATCTCTATCTTGCTGGAGAGAAAGAAGACTCAGCTGGAGGGGGCTGCATGGGCTGTGGGTCTCACTGAGCTGTTTGTTTTCTTGCCAGCATCATCATGCGTAAGGCCAGCCTGGGCCACCCACAGGAAGACCGGTGTCACATGCACACAGGTTAACCTGGAGGACAAGGGAGCTCTAGCTACGCTGACAGAAACTGTTAGGACCAGTTACAGTGACAGATACGGTGAGAACTGCTATTAGGGGTAAGATGCGAGGTGCTAGGTGCAAAATCTGTGACTCGCACACCACACTGGGAAAGGCAGAGGTCAAAAACCTTGCTGCTGTACTGGGTTAAATGTACACTGCTGAGTTTCTTGTACGTAAAAATTCTCAACAACAACAACAACAACAACAACAACCCAAACCCAAACCCAAATCACAACCCCCTCCAAGCCCAGGAAAAAAAACAAACCTCAAAACAAAAACAACATCACGTTCATTTTGTCCCAAGCAAAGCAGTGTGACAATATTATTCCACACTGCAAAGCAGGCACAGTGAGCACAGGGGGACCATAAGGAACTGCTGCCTGCGTGAGCGGAGAGAAGGGTCTTTTCAGCAGACCGAACCACCTGGCAAACAACGCTGGTATGAATTTTTTCTCAGTCCTGAGGAAAGACGGTGACGATCCCAAATCCTGGGACTTTAAAAGATTTCAGATAAGGAGAGGCTGTCACTTCAGGGCCTCATCCAGAGCCTGCTGTCCCTCTCTTATTTTACAAATGATGAAATAAAATCCATGAAGATAAGACATTTGCCAAGGTAATGCAGCTGGTTTATGGCAAATTACCAGCAAAGTCTCTCAGGTCTGGAACAACAAAGTAATTCAGTTCAAACCGTTACTTCCTTGTGAATGTCTTTATTAGGTGCCATGATGCATAATGGTGCAAACAGGAGAAGCTTTGGCATGGATTTAATACATGTATCTGTTTCCCCTGGCAATAACCGTAAGTCTCCGTGGAATTCAGGGGGTAAATATTCTGCTATAGGTGCTATTCCTTATTGCTTTACTGTTTTGACTCTGTTGTTACGAAGGAGATTAGAGGGCTGGGGATTTAGCTCAGTGGCATAAGCACCTGCCTGGCAAGCACAAGGTCCTGAGTTTGATTCCTGGTACAAAAACAAAACAAAACAAAACAACAACAACAACAACAAAAGGAGACTAATGAAATTATTTCAAAAGCCATATTCCAGACACAGGGATAATTACTGACTCTGCTTTGAAAGATCTTCCTTCTTCTCAGTCATCAGTGTTACCACCTTGAAAACAGATTAAAACAAGAAACTAAGTTTGTTAGAAAAAAAATTCCACTATATTATGCCATGCTGTTTCACTACACAATTCAGTACTATTTTTTAAAAGGTCTGCACACAATTCACTTTGCAAATGAAACAAAATATACTTGAGAGAATCGTAAGAAAAGCAGTTCAAGCTGGACGTGGTGATGCATGCCTATAATCCCAGCAGTTGGGAGGCTGAGAAAAAAGGATTGCTGTGAGTTCAAGGCCAGCCTGAACGACACAGTGTGACTGTCAAAAAAGAATAACTGGAACGGAAGGCAATTCCAGCTTTCTTAGTAATCACAGTGGTTTGAATATGCCCTCTGAAATGCTTGCTGCAATCTCGCCCCCAACTTCACAGGCTGACAGCGCGGAGGGGAGGCCTCGGGAAGGACTGGGATAAGGCCAGCAGGGTGGCCCTCACGATGAGACTAGAGAGAGGAAGAGACCTGACCTGATACTTGCTGGCTCTGTCTTGGCATGTGACGCCCTCTGCATCATCATAACACAGCCACAAGTCCCTCGCCAGACACCAGCACTGTAACTCTTGGATTTCCAGCTTATGGAACCATAGGCTACATTAAGACAGCAATCAATTACACTTAAAATAATTTTGCTTATAAAGTTGATCCTTCTCCACAAACATCCATTACCATCTTGAAGACAGATTATTAAAACAATAAACTGACTCTGTTCTAACGATTGTCTAACAGATAAGAGCTCGGAGATCCCTGAGCTGAATTCTTTTTGTGTGTCTTTTTTTTTTCCTTTGCACCTGGGATGGAACTCATGACCTCCTGGGTACCAGGTTGGGCCCTTGGCCAGCTAAGCTAAACCCAGGAGCTGAGCTGAACTCTTAAAAAAAGAACAGAAAACAACCAACTACTGAAGAAAACCGTACATTTAGAAAAAGAACAATGGCCAACACTACAGAAATGACCCGTCCATATGGTGAAAACATGGCTCTCTAGAGCACCACCAAATGGAAAGTGGTTACCTCTGCAGTGTGTTTGGCACACATGCCAGCCACTGAACATATGTATAGATGTCTTAACATGTTTCAAATGGATGAAATAAAAATACCTTCCTTTCACGGGAAAAGAGGAGGAATAAACATAACAAATCAAGGGAACCTGACCTTTTCTTCAAGAGAATGACACCTGTTTTGCAGGCACCAACGCTCTCCCCTAAAGTGTTACACTTTTGAGATGAATGCATTTCGTCATGAAATCAGGTTCATTAAGACACTCATATGTGTGCAGCTGTTTAAGTCCCCTGAAGCAGTCCTCCGTGACACGCTGGCAGCTGTCTGAGGAAAGCAGCTGGATTCCTGTTATCACCGGCGGCGGCGGAACACACACCCGGATGGAGCCAGAGATAGACCGCAGAAGGCATGCTCTTCAGAGCAGAGCAAGTCCGGCCACAGCAACACCTGCCTAATTTTAGAACCTGAGAGGTTTAAAAGAGCATGTCCATAAAAGGGTGTTGCCCTTTCCCTTTTATCAGGGCTGACAGAGGCCACTTGTGTGGCCTGTGCTAGGTGTGGCCAATAAATCTGACAAGGAGCAGAACAGACCAAGATTCCACAGCCAAGGCAAGAGAGGAATACGGGGGGCAGGAGGCACCCTCTGTGCTCAATTACCTGGTCAAGCAAGTCCCTGCAGAACTTTCTGGGCCTTAGGGGGACACTGCACATTTTTGTATTTGCTAAAGTTAAAAATACTGGCCTGGCATTAGAAGGTTGCAATCCAATTTTCCAGGCATTTCAGTCTGAGGGAGTAGACGAAGTTTACGAGTCCCAGCAGGGCAGAAAATATACAGGAATATCTACCCCAGATCACTCCAGTTTTTCAAAGGATGGCTGAACGTTTTGGGGGGATAGGGGGGCTATCCTGGGATTTAAAAACCTCCCGGGCACCTCAATAACAACAGCAAAGTCAGACTATTTAAAAAATCTGTTTTCATTCTTGAGCACTAACAATGTGCTAAGTGCTGCCTTATAGTCTCTGCAGAATGCATCAGCTCTCTAGGGGGCTCTGCCATCTGACCTTTAGAATGATACAGCTTTGAAGTCCAGGAGAGCAGAGCAATGCTAGAGGCACAACTGGCCCTATGCAATCAATGGGTTTGGTGGGTTACTCGGGAGGGATTTGGGTGGGATTTGGGAGGTAGCCAGGTATCGGGAGGCAGAAACTCACAGAAGACCGCAATGAACGTACCAACTTGACATGTGGACTAGGAAGGCCAGCTTCTGTCCCACTGCTCTGGTCTCTTTGTAGTCAATGAAAAAAAATCAGCAGACACTGTCATCAACATGCAGGGACCCAGAGGAAGCAGCTGCTCTTGTCCTATAGGTGGTAGCTTCCCTGGAATAAGGCTCCTCAGTGGGGTGTAGGCCACTCACGGACTGCAGGTGTGTGCTCTGCTCCTGCGTGATGCATCCATCACTAGGGGTTATGAGCTTCGCAACTGCTTGCTTGTAAGCAATGACTATCTGCTGAATGCACATTAAATATCCTCTTTCTGATCCTCAAATATCTATCCTGTAGGAGACGACCTGGGCAAAGAACAATTGCTTCAGCATTAAACGCAATCCTGCTTCCGTGTACTGATATGTATATGGCTGTGGTATTTCCTTCTCTCTTCAACTGGCTCCAAGCAATGCAAATAAGGATGGCGAAGGTACTGATATGTAATATTTGAAACCAGCCCACAGTGTCCTATTTCCTGAACTGTGTTACCTAAGGTTGAACACAGCAAGCTCCAGGAATGTCGACTGGGTTTGAGCCACAAGCTAAGAGGCTATGACTTCCCTGGGCACGAAACTTCACGTATCGGAAACTGAAACAACAGCTTGATTCACTCAAATGTTACCTCCAATGAGCTACGCAGATTAGTCTTTCTGCACAGTCTGCTCCCTGCGTATTGCAGAGGTGCTTTTTCTCTCCACCTGGCCAGCTCAGCTCCCGTGTAGTTCCTGCCATAATCACTGTCATTCATCCTCAAGCCACACTCTTCTTCACAAGTTAATACATCCTGGGAGAGGCCTGGGACCGAGGCTTGTATTCATGGATCTTCACTTGGATCAGACCGCCCTGGCTGCCCATAACTCTGAATATGTTTTATTGTCTTTATTCTGACGTGGGTTGCACTGGAGGTGGTAGATTGAAACTAACTTGCTGGAATTCCAATAACATTTCTATAGGATTACAAATACAACTTTCCAGATTGACGTAGGGATGGGAAAAGGGATTATACTATTCGGACGACAATATATCCCACTCTGGCTGTGTCTCCTCTACCATCTTATCCCAGCTGTCTAACTGAGCTCTGGCTCCCAATCTTAGGGCACTCCTTACCAGATGAATCCCCTAAAAATCTTTCTTTTAATCTAGGACACTCTATTGAAAACAGGGTATGGCTCCCTGCCTCTATATATTGAAATCTAGGGTTCGGCTTCTTCAGTCTTTCTGCCTCAGTGAATCCTTCCTAGCGAAAATGCCACTCCACAGAGCTCCAAGCCCGCTGTTACCTGCCTTGACAGACTAAATCACCACTGAAAAAACCACCACTGGCTCTCAAGATCCCCTTCCCCTCCACCAGGAACCCTCACAGTTACATCTCAGGCAGGTTAGGTTCACCCTTCTCTTGAATATTTCTAGTAAAGACAAAGACATTGAAAAGAGCATAAATATGGCCATTCACTTCACTTCACTTCAGAGCCTGTCAGAAAGTCATCACTTGCTTGAAAATGTTAAAATAACCCAAAATACAAAAACAGAAGTCAGCCTAACCCCCAGGGACAGAGCTTAGGCACGGTATGGCAGTTCACTCCTACGCGCATTAACTATCAACTTGAGTTCTCACAGGTTTAAAAACAAGTATTAAAATGCCCGCTGCTTAAAATCTATATTTTCCATAATAAAGTTTTCTCATTTTTTCAGTCAAAATCCATGTTATTTGTATTACTTGATTATTTAAAACACTTATCTGGTTCTTTCCATGTACCCAGCGTTAGTCTAAGGATTATCATTTGTAATCTACACGAGGTCTATACTATGGATATGACCATTTTTCTACTGTGGTCATTCTGACACATGGAAATAACTAGCCCAAGCCACATATCTCTAAATGACTAAGTATTTGAACAGGTCCTCTGGCTGCAGGTTGCATGCTCTTAGCCACATTAAGAAGGGATCCACAAATCCCCAGGCCCCTCCTCTGGGTGGGGAGCCTCTCCTGAACCTACTACCGTTCTTTCGTGTCTCCTGCTGGGCTGTGCGTCGGTTTTCCTCTGCATGGAGCACCGTAAGCAGAAGAAAACATGCACGTAGAAAACACATGCCGCATGAATGCATGAGTGAATGCTCAAGCTGTACCCTATGTTTCAATTAAACAATACAAGAAAAAGCATTTTAAATGGCATTTCAGTACAGATCCGTATGAACAGAGCAGCCCAGAGAGTCTGGTGGTGAAATGTTTGCAGGTTGAAAATAATAAAATAAAAATTAACTCTGCTTAAGGCTCTTAAGAGACTGCGTATGTTTTTTTAAGGTAACAAATTCCCAACTTACTACTAATAAAAAATATTGAACATCTGACATTTTCTTAGGTGTCGCTGTTATTCTATTAATTTAGCAGTGCTGGGGTAGGAGAACTTTATGGCTCTTAAACTGTTTAGCTATGGTGATTTACTGCATGAGACTGCACCTGCATAATTAAAAAACCCGACAAAGATACTTGAAATCCATTTTAAATCCTCATTAGCTCAACACTACAGCAGACCACTTTCTTATTTTACTGCATTGGAAAAATAAAACAACCAAAACCCTGAAAAGACAAACTTCAGCCAGACTGTTCATTAATAGAACAGAAGAAAACCCTGCAGCTTTAAAAATTCTACGGCTGGTAGTTATTCCTTCCTTAAAAGGGTGAACCATTAAAGAGAGACAGATGTTAGTGTAGAGAAAGGAAGAGGGGGTGTTTGTGCAATCAGGCAGCTCCCAGCAGGGGCAGACTGGATCAAACTGCATGAAACAGTGTGGCCCTGAATGGAAGACAGCACCGACCAAAGTCCTACAACCAGGATGCCGGCAACTGGGGTGCTGGCAGAATGTCCAACTACCACTTTGTTTGCAGGGGAAACGGACATGCAGTAAGACACAGAGAGCAGCCAATGCACGCGAAGTAATTTTTACCGCAGAAGAAGACGAATGACCGGAATCCTGCAAAGGTGAATTTGGCAGTAAAATTCTCTGGCACAGAGAGGCTTACACAAGTTTCTGCTGGGCAAACCTATATGCTGCTGCTATACTCTCTCAGACAACACAAATACAAACCATCAAAACAAACCCTGCAGACAGTAAGAGGCAGGAAAGAAGCCCATCTTGGCTGATTTCAGCCCATTTCATGCCCCTGCTGGGTACTGTGAGGCTGGAGAAAGTGGGGGGAAGTGAAGGTGAACCACAAGATCCAGAAATCCCACTGTAAATGGTACAAGAACAAATGCTTTTTGATTTATATTCTACACTTGGCTGTGGGAAATGTTATTTTCTATCTGTGAAGGAAAATAATCATAGCAGAAATCTTATCAGCAGAACTGTAATCTTTTACCCTGAGCACTATTATGATGAAAAGACCGTGCGTATCACTACTTGGAGATGCTTTGAAAACATAGAGAGATAAAATCGTATCTATGCCTTGTATTATCAGCAGCAACCAAGAAAAATGAAGATGAATAGCTGAATCGTGTTCACAGAAGCTCTCAAAAACAACATTGTATGCTGTACCGGTGGCTGCACTTGGGATGGTGGACAAGGAGTTGCTGGGGAAGCCAAAACTTCAGGGGTGTGTGCAGAAAGGCTGGCTGTACACCCAGTACACTGGGTACAAACTTCCTTTAGCTGAATTTCACGTAATATTTCTATGACCCGGTCATTAACACATGAAGCCCCTGGTGGGTAGGGAGACCCCCGTAACACCCGTCTCCCCCCACACAGCCACCTCCACCTGCTACCACCTGGTACTCCCTGGCTGCATGCAGGGTCAACTGCTCATGTCCAGCCTCACAATGCCTGGTTTGTATCCCTGTAACTTCTCTGCAACACCAGTCCCTCCTCCTGGACCCTCCTTTTCCCTGGCTTCCGCGACGCATGCATTCCTGCCTCCTCTTTCTCCCCTGGACACACAACTCTTAGCATTCCCTTGAAACCAAAGAGAGAAATTTTTCCTCTCTTTATACACACTGCAGTAATTTTCAGCCAGGGTGCTCATCAGCCACTACGACTGCTGCTAGCCTTCATGACTCTCTCTGGGCTCCTGACTCTTAATTCGCTATGACCGTAAACTAGGACCAAAGCAACCCTTCAGGACAAGACCGGACCAAAAAAACTCCACAGAAGGAAAAACAGCAGTGAGCATTAACTTTCTGACAATATTTGCTCTCAGTGGACAAGTCGAATTACTCTAGGAGAAGGGCGGGTGAAGGTACAACACAGAGATACTACAGAAAATAAGTTTTCCATTCTTACAGGTTTCTGGCAACAACTAGATTATGTCAGAGTCCATCCTCTATCAGCCTCTCGGATTCGTTCTTCAAGTATTTATATGCAAATCCTCTGTATTCTGGGGATACAGCTCTGGGTAAAATCACAGTCGAATGTGGAGCGAACAAGCACACAAATGAAAGTGAATCTTTAGCTGGAGAAGGGATAAAGCTGGACACGAGCAGCGGGGACAGGGCAGGGCTGCTATTGTTATCCAGGGTGGAAATGGGGGGAGTCTCTGATTCACCCAGTGAAAGTAAGTTAAGGTGTGGAAGATGGTGCAGTGGACAGGCCCAGACTGGAAGTCCCGTGGGCATTACTCAAGGCCGATCAAACCAGTAGACAAACATATTCATAGGGGACAAGTTATTTATTAAGAAGCTTCATTATTATTCTATGAAACGGTGGCAAATCCTCACTTTCTTTTTGCCAGTGATCTCAGAACTGGCTGCCCTGCCGGCTACTGCGAAGGCCAGCCTGAAGTCAGCTGGCTAATGCATTGAGGATGTGATCGTTCACCCAGACAGATATGGGCAGGGACTCAATGCCGTGGGGATGTGTGTTTACAGGAGGCTGCAACCCACCGCGTCATCTCAAGGAAAGAGCGGCTAGATAACTCTTACGCTCTTCCACTGACAGAAGAGCACTGTACCAAAGTCAGCCTGGCTGGAATAGCTAACTCCCTCACTACCATATAAACCAGCCCTGCCAGGGATTTAGCTCAGAGGCATAAGCATCAGCTTGGCAAGAGAGAGGTGTGAGTTCCATTCCCAGTACAAAACAAGCAAACAAACAACCCAGCCCTACCACTAGCACCACAGCTCTCCAGAGAGTTCCATTCTGAAGAGTGGAAGTGAGGGGAGGCAGTCTGAGGGGTGAGGGGTGGATGCCAAAACACAGCAGGATGAAGGGCATCAGCTTGGCACACTGTAAGGGGTCACCAGCTGAGGGGACACCAGTGGCCATCAGGCCCCCAGTGCGACTTCCTGGCGGCCCAGCATGGAGCCACATGGGAGTGCCAGGACCCCAGAACTGCAGGCAGAACTCAAGCAAGTCTGAGGGAGAGCCAGCCTGGGGTGCAGGTCTGATGAGCCTGGGCTATCACCTTCACACCTCCGGCTGGATCAGCAGCCCCACAGTCTTGATTAGCAAAATAGGAAAATAAACTTTACCTAATAAAAACCAATGTGCTCAGGTTGTAAACTCTCCCATGATTTTGAGTCTACTAGAAAAAATAATAAGGCCCTTGGAGGAAAAGAAAAGAAAAGGCTATTTACTGGTTTTCTAGAGTTTTCTAGAGTATCCTTTAAAGAAATGCTTAGGTGAATAAAAGCTTAAAATACAGTAATGGAATTCTGTGGGATTTTCAGGTGCCGTGGTAAAAGGACAGGGGTTGTGCTGGTGCAGAGGTGACCCCCAAATTCCACCACGGCCTCTCCTGCCTTCTTGAGAGAAGCAGTGAGCCACTGTCCTCTGTTCCAGTCCTCCAGGCACAGAGGAGTGGTGGCCACATCCCCTGCCCATTCTCAAGTTGGCTGAGTTCGTGTTGGGTGATACGTAGGTGGGCTGGGTGGGTTACTCCTAGACAAAAACTGAGGGCCACCGTGGGGAGTCAAAGTACCATCTCTCTGCACAGGGTCAGGGTCAGGTCAGGTGCAGAAAGGCCCCTCAGTCGGGTCCTGACGTGGAGGGAATGGACAGGAGCCCAGGATGGTTTCTGACAAACCATACTCGAGAAGGAAACACAAACTTCTCAGGCTGTGGGGCTAGGGTTGTAATACATGTGAGGCCCTGTGTTTTATTTTGATAATACAGCAGTGGCAACAACAAATCTCGGGCTTCAGGTCCTTGAAATTCTGGAGCTGCTGGTTAGTTGCCATGACACAGCCTCTCTTGAGTGACAGAAAAGACCAAGGACATAGAAATCTAATCACCAGTTGCATACAGTGTTAATGCTCAATATTTGAGTCTTCCCAAGATTTTAAAACCACTTTTTGATTTTTAGTTGAAATTCAAAAATTGTATGGAAAAAAAAAAAAAACAGGTAAGATGAGAATTTAGGGCATACAAGGTTTCACAGAAAGAAAGTAGGGTTCTGGTACCTGGATCCCTAACACTGTAGCTTCTCACATTTTGATTTCTTCCCTTTGGACAGAATGGAGCAATGTCCCTAGAAAGGCCAGGCCCGCCATGGAGGCTTTGGATCTCTCTGCCTCCTTGAGGTCAGTCGTTGTGGTCAGCCCTGCTGGGGAACCACCTACCCATGGAGACCATCAATACACGGTGTCACGCAGCTTCCCCCACCTTAATAAAACATGTCACTGACTTGTGCACACTTCAGAGACACTTGATCTCCTCACCTCCATTCTCCCTGATTCTCAATTTACACCACCAAAGCTTTGGAAAACCTCCTTTGTTGTATGAAATGGACATTTTACATTTTTTGATGGAAAAATTCTCTTAGCACAACTATTACTAGTCTATAAGAAAAGATGACAAATTTGAAAAAAAAATCTGGAGAAGAAAGAAAAAAGGAGAGTGGTAAATTGATAGAAACAGTATTATAACTCGGAGGTGTTCAATTGAAAAATTGGAGTTTTCCTCAAAAATTTAAATATTTTTTTAAGTTATGCTTTTCACATTGTAGTATTAATATAAGATGGCTGCCCACTAGGAGAATAAAGCAAATATACAGAATATGCATGAAAGCAACAACCGTCTCCCCAGCACACCCACCTACAAGGAAGCACAGCCATGAGGGCCATGGGCACCCCCAGTTCTCCTTCCCCCTGTGTACCTCATCCAGCCCCAGCCCTCACTAAATGTGCTTAAGATCACCAACAAATCCACCCATCAAGTCCAAGTCCAATCCACCCCTCAAGACCAACTGAGAACACTGAGTGCTGTCTGGCACTCTCACACTTCCTCAACCACCTTTCCTTTCCAGGCTCCCTTCCTGGCTCTTTCTCCTCCAACTGGCCTCTAGACATGGGGCTCCTCAGAGCTCAGTCCAGGCCTTTCCCACTCTCTAAATACCCCCACCCCGTGACTGTGCCCTGGTGACTGGATTTCAATAACGCTTACATGGAAAATTCTCACACTTAACTAAAATCTCTCCCGTAAGCATAAGACTCAAGTTGACAGCTCCACACATGACATCACCACTTGGATGACAACATAGTACGTACCAAAAATTTAACATGCTCACAATATTTTTTCTTCCAAACCCATCCCTACCCAATCTACTGACAACTCACTGATAAATGAGTACTCGTTCAGGTTTGCAGTCTCATCCCTGATGTGATCTTTTCCTTCAATGCAGGATGTTCCGCCTCCCGGGTGAAGTGCTGCATTCCAAACCCACTTCCCCCACATCCTGTCTCTGCTCTAGTCCAGGCCACCTCACCTCTTACCTGGCCTGCTGCTATGAGTAATCATCTGCTCTCACTGCTTCCACATCAGCCCCATTAACTTGATTTTCACAAAATGCAAGAGGATTTTCTCAAACCAGAACCATGTCACTTTCCTGTATACATCTCTGCAGTGATTTCCACCACATGCAAGCCACAGGCTCTTGCCTTCCCCAATACCAATCATCTGCTCCCCTAATCTTCTTTGGGGTCCCTTTTGAGGCTGAGTACTTTGTTCTCAGGGTCTTGGCTGCCATTCTGGACTGCTCCCCCACTTTGGCCTTTAGGTTGTGTCATGGTTTATGTCAGTTCCCCCCACTAAGTCTCATGCAATCATGGACACAGCCAAATCTAGCATTTGTGATTGGTTCGGTGTCCAGCACTCGGATTGGTGGTATGAGTGCTACACCCACCCAGGGGTGGAGCCAGCACAGTGTAAAGGTGAAAAAGCCTGTTTCTCTCTCTTCCTGGTTAGTGCTTGCTGTTTATTGCAGCCCACCATGCCACCCTGCTGCATGAAGCCAACTGAGTATGGACTGAAAACTCCAAAACTGTAAGAAATAAACCTTTCTGTCCTTCATTTTGGGTATCAGGTATTTTGTCTTAACAAGAGAAAAGTAATTAAGACAGGCTGTATTTGAATAAAAACCGGGAAGGAGGGGGCTTTCTATGACCACTGTAGTTTGTGTTCATTTTATTTGCAGCCCTGCTTCCAATCTGCGGATCTTTGTTTTTTTGTTCATTTTATTCCTCACAAGGGCAAAGACCTTCTGGGTCATGAATGCATTTATTTCAGTGTTCAGCACAATGCTTGGCACATGGTAAATGTGTAACAAAAATACACTGAAGGGGTGAATAAAGGTGATTCTTCCCTATCCTATCCACCACCATCCACCCACACCCATCAATGCTGACAGAATTTTGATGGAAGGTGGAAAAGCACCCCAGTGGCATCTGCACATGGACTGCAGAGAGATGTAAAGTACAGACAGGTGAGCAGAGGCAGCTCCAGCAATGGCCCATAACATTCCCTCATCCTTCCCACCTTGGAGACGTCTAAGAATGCAGTCAAAGCACTTCCAATAATTAAACCTGTAGATTCTCAAGCATCGCATCACCCACAGTTCAGGTTAATTTACACTTTCTCCCCATCTCTTCCAAAGACTAAAATTAGCCATATATACATTATACTTTGTAGCTGAGCCATATACAGTATATCTTATGGAAAAACTAAAAAACTTGAGGGCCTAGAGGGTACAGGCAGCATGTACATGGTATTTCATTCACTTTCACCTAAATGACTTTCTGTTTGAAGCCCAGTATCAGAATCGCTCCTACCCGAACCAGGATCAAAGAGTTATTCAGTTTAAGAACATGTTTGTATGCATATTCATTCTTGTATCTAACCATATGTACATACTCATGTATATAAATGCACACAGCTAAGGCAGAGAGGACACAAACTATTATCTATTACTTAATTTAGCAGAATTGGTCATATGACCTGAAACATTTCACAATTAATATAAGCCACATTTATCAATTCAGCCTAAATAGATGATTTAGTCTTTTGGAACATTAAGGTAAATGAAGAAACTTTCTCATGGGTCTTAATAAAGCCGATTTTTTTTTTTTTAAATCAACTGCTATGTGAAGATCAAATACTAACTGCTTTAGGGCTCTCAACGGTTTCAGTGTGGTGGCCTGGTCAGAGAAGCCAGCACAGCTTCTCAGGGCAACCTGCCCCGTGTTTACCTCTGAGGTAATGAGACAAGGCATGGTACAGGGCGCAGGGCCACACTGCATTGGCAGGAAGACACCCTTTGTCTGTCTTTTGCTTCAGACTGAATTCCTCAAGACAAACACAAGGAGAAGCTTCCAGAGAGAAGCTTAGATTTGGTTAAATATTAAACCACGTGCAGAATTTCGGAAGGCAGAGTAAAGGAAAGTGAGCAGAGCCGTGAGGAAGCATGGAGGCCTTAGGCAGAGGTGAGACTGAGCACAGTGGCTACGCGGCTTGGCTGGGACTGAGCCCAGAGCTTTGGAGCGGGCAGTGCTTGGGCGCAGATGATGAAGGGTAACAAAGATGATGACCAGGAACCTGATGAGGCCTGCCAAGTTCCCTCAAAGTTCCTTCTACTTCACAATATGCTGCCAGCTTCTTAACCATGACAACATGCCTGGTCTACACCGGCACTGAGTCAGCACTGAGTGTGAACACAGGAGCGATCAAATGCAGTGCAGGTCAGGGTCTACTTACTGCCCATCAGAAGATTATACTTTCAGAGATGGAAAAAATTTCCTCCCCTCTTCACAGCCCAATGACAGTTACATCAGTAATGGTTTTTCCTCCAGGGAGATAACGGAACTAGATC